>JANHZU010004688.1:10938-51429 GCA_032468055.1 Acrochordus granulatus
TAGATCCTTTAACTGTTCATCATACAATTTAACCTCCGAGCCCCTTATCATCTCTGTTGCTCTTCTTGGTACTCTTTTTAAGTCTCAGTATCTTTTTTGTATTGTGGTTCCCAGAATTGGACATGGTATTCCAAGCGTGGCCTCGCTAGTGCAGTATAAAGTGATATTATCACTTCTCATGATCCTGATGCCATCCCTCTGCTGATGCAGCCCTGGACTGCATTGGTCCTTTTGGCAGCTGCAGCACACTGCTGGCTCATACTTAAGCGGGGTCCACTAGGACACCTAGATCCCTCTCACAATTCCTACCATCCTATATCTGTGCATTTGTTTTTTCCTTCCTAAATTCAGGACCTTATTTTTTTCTCCAGGGAACTGCATCTTTCTGGCTAATGCCCAAGGCTCAAGTCTGTTAAGATCCTTCTGAATCTTATCCGTCTTTCAAAGTGTTAGTTATTGTCTCAGCTTGGTGTCATCTGATAAGCTTTTCTTTGGAAGCAAAAATCATTCAAGACTGTAACTTTTTACTATGGGAGGGGGTATTTTTTGGTCTGGTTTGCTTACAAAAGAATAATCTGGATATCTGGTAACTGCCTAAACTAATTGCTGCAGTTTCTTGGCAAGATTTCAAATGTGATTTGCCCTTGCCTACTTCCTAGGGGTGAGAGAGAGTGCCATGGTCTCCCTACTGGCTTTGTGCTGGAGGCAGGACCAGAACTCACAGTCTCCTGGGTTCAAGCAAGGTGCCTTAACCACTGCACCAAACCTGTTCTTCTAATATGAATATAGATGGACAAATTGCCTAGATCCTTGCCTCCAATTAGATCTTCGGGAATACCCTGCTGCCTTCCTAAAAGTTTTCACCTTTAGCTCCTAATTTAGCTTTCCCCTCACCGTTTGCCTCCCTCTGTTTCCAACACTGTTTCTGTCATTCTCACACATGCATCACTGTTAGACAGAAAGAGGAAAGTTATGACATTTACAGCAACAGGTTCTCTCTGTTAGAACATTCTGAAAAGATCAAGCTATTTCCTGGCTATTTGGAGAAACTTCCAGTGATCATTTGCCTGACAAAGGACCATATGTTAATGCTGCCAGGTTTAGGTTGCAAAGCTCCAACAACCACTAAATGGCAGCAAAAATATACTAAAATACATTGTAGGTCTGGTGGTACTATAGACTTTTTATTTATTTTTATTTATCAATTAGATTTATATGCCACCAAAAAGTATTATTATCCTAAATTATTTTAATCAGATTATTATCTATCTAGTATGGAGTTGCTAATATGGAATTTTGCAAAATTTCTAATATCTGCCAGTGATGCTTTGGAAACATACAGCTTATGTTTCAATACAGATATTGACTCTGAACAACCATCTGTTCAACAACTAAACTTGGGCTGAAAATTGAAATGGATTAAAAGAGCTATGTTTTCACTGGGAAATTATATATAGGGATCTAAAGGGGTGGATTCTCCCATCAACATATTTTTCTTGTTGGCACATGAACTTTTGCAAGCATATCCTTCAGATATCTCCGTAGATGCTCACATATCTAGATAAGGAACCAGAAGACTGTGAGTTCTTATCCCACCTTTGCACTGAAAGCCGGCTGGGTGACCTTGGGCCAGTCACTCTCTCTCAGCCCAACCCACCTCACAGGGTTGCTGTAGAGGGGAAAATAGGAGGAGGAAGGTATGTTAAATATGTTCATTACCTTGAGTTATTTGTAAAAATAATAAAGGCAGGATACAAACAAATAAATAAAATAAAATAAAATAATGGAAAAGTGAAACCAAATTACTTGTCTGACAGGTCTCCAAAGATCACAACACCAAACATTACCCCAAAGAAGAAAGGTGCAGTTGCTTTTATGCTCACAAACCAAGCCCCACTGGAAAATAGGCATTCATTTAATGATTCTCTTTTTCAGTAGCCCAGTACATTTTCATGTTCAGGATAATTTACAGAATATGATAAAATATTTTAAATGTATGCATTCCAATTATGGTTTGGATCCAAAGGTACCATTCTGCTGGTAGATGTTATTATGCCAAAGGGAAGATAATGAAATCCCACTGTCATCAGGGTTGCCCTACGATTAACCAGACTGAATGGTTAATCATTCAATGTATTAATCAATGTGTTGGGTCACAATAAAAGATGGAATTTGGAGAAGACAGCAATATACAGTCCAGCTTTTTCTATTTTCCTAAAGTAAACTGTTGCCTTCAGATACTGTGGAAGATGCTATTCCATACTCAGTGCTGAAGAAACATTCATTGTTAGTTGAATATTCAACTACTGTGGCTTTTCTACATGGAATGAAAAGTAGGTACCATGTTCATCTTTGTCTCAGAACACAAAAAGTATTGAGCTATCCCTGCATTCACTGTGAACACTCCTAAGACCTAACCCCTAAGCACTTTTATGCAAGTGGGAGAGCAATGAAGAGCCCTCTGGGTATATCCTTGCATAGCAGTACAGTACTTAAATAATTTTAAATCAGGGAATTATCAAATAGCTAGAACATGCAGAATATAAAAAGCCACTTTTGCTGAAATCACGACATATTATCAGAGATGGAATTAGCAGTTTAGATCCAAGTTTGGTCTGTAGAACAGGCAGGGGAAATCTATTTTCCCTCCACGCTGTTGAACCGATGTGGGAGATGATTCCCTGATCTTTAACTATTATCCAATCATCTTAAAATTCATTCAAATTAAATTAGACCCCTTTATTAGATTCAAAATAACTCATAGTTGGGCTTGCCAATATATTGATTTTTACTGGGGGCGCGGGAGGCATTCAATCTCTACCTTTAGAGATGCTAATGGAGGTATTTTAAATGTGAGTGAATTTATTTTCCATAAAGCTTCTGACATGCAGCAGATAAACTTCTAGGAAGGAAGTTTGCCATGCAATGATAAATCATTAACTCTCTAACACTTAAGAGACTTAAGTGAAGTGTTGAGTAAATCAGGCATTAAATCTATTGGGAAGTGTGAGTGTCAATAATGTTTTGAGATGGGCACCCAATTTGGTGCTCTAGGGATCCATGGAGAATAGGGGCCTCAAAGAGTCTGAGTTATGTCTGCTAACCATGCCCTTCAGTTGCTAGTGGTACAGAGATGCTAGCAAGGGAAAGCTTTTGTAGACACACTGTGCTGACAGACTTCCACAGTGATCTGTTTGGTCACTGTGAGAAACAGGATGACTAAACCAATCTTTGCACTGGATCAACAAATCACATGTTCTGTTTCTTTGGCAGGCATCTTTCTAATTTCTGAGATAAAAACCATACAACATTTCAGATTCTTATGGCTTCAATAGTAATGGGTGTTTGGCAAATCAACAGGATAAAGAGAACATACTAGAATATGCTGGAGATAATAGGAGAGGAGCAATAAATAAGAAATTTAATATCTCAAATGCCATGGAAAAATAATGTTTACTCCAAACAAAGAACAAATCTTGTATACACAATACAGAAAGGTTTTCACATCCATCCACTAAACTGTCGCCACATCTCGGAATAAATTGGCTGTGTTCTTATGACAAGCTAAAGTTAATTGACATATGGTCTACTGAATTTATTTAATTTTCTGGGCTCAAACAAAGCACTGTCATAAATCACCTTCAATGATGTACATGCATTAGAAGACTAGGACATACATTTTCTATGAAATAAATGAATTAAGCAAGCCACAAGGGTTGGTTTCATGCTAAAATGGTTGACTAGTTATGTCCTCTGTGTCATGTGAACACAGCCATTAAATCAATTGTCAAGATTTTCAGTGAGGACAAAGAAGACATCTCCCCCATCTCACCTCAAATGCACTCAGTATGTTCAGAACAGCACATACTCTAAAAGGTTTCTTGCCCCCAAAACATGACCAGCCTACTAAAAGGAACCAAACTGCAAAGGTATGGATGCTAGGAAAAGTGTGTACAAAGTTCTTAGATGAAAAGACACATAAACAGATGCATATTTTTTCATCAACTTAGATAGAATACATTTAAGCTTGGTAAAATGAGAAACTGAACAAGAATGAATGTGATATATTTTCCCCATTCATAAAATGCTTGGAATAGTATTTTCTGGGGAATGTGAGTGAAACTGTGCTCTTGTTGCCATGACCAGTTTATGAATCACTGAAAGTGTCTAGCTGTCCATTATGGTAAGAGAAGTCTGGATTCTATGACATTTAGTCTTATCCAACACAGCTGTTCTTACATTACTGGAATGAAGAGCACAAGATTAAACATATAAAACAGCTTTCCTTCAAGCTGGTGCTCTTCAGATGGGTTTAATTTCTCTCCTCCCACAGCCGAGGTAACCTTTAACCAGGCTGACAGGAAAGTATTTATGCTCTGGTCCAACACAAATGGAGGGCACCAAGGTGTGGCAGGCTAAGATAGCACAAAGAAGATCAATATCGGGGAGACACTGCAAAGGAAAGACAAGGTGTAGGAAGTAAGAATGTGAAGTACTCAGCAATCCATACAAGCTTGTTCTTTTAGCTCTGAAGTGAGCCTTGTTTTCCCTCTGCTTCCTTCCTTGATTTATCCTCCCATTTCCTTCCAATCCTGACTTGCCCTTCATCTGTTCTTACCCCCATGTGCTGTCATGGATTATCATCCTAATATTATTTTTTTCCATTTTAAGCAGGAAGCACCTCACTTTAAACTAAGTAACTCTTCTTCCCAGAAGTCCTTGGAAGGAACTAAAGAACATCAGCAACTTCTTTATAATCTAGTCTCACTGTGGTTGTGTATCATTTGAGCAAACCTTCCCAATCTGGTATCTTCCAAACGTGTGGGATTACAATACTCGTCAGGATGGCCATCCTGACCCTGAATTACATTAGATTTATACAGTACTTGAAACACCTATAGGTGATAACTGTAACAATACCTCTGCAGGATTTCCAAGCCATGCCTGGAAATATTCAGTGCATTGCTCGGAGCCATTTGCACTGAGCATAGACACTCCATTCTCTGACTGCAAGCTACTTTCTCTCTTCAAACATTCTGAATACAAAGGCTGATCCACACTTCTCTGATCCAGATTCATACTCTGTGTCTGTCCATGCATGCACCTACTATCCAGAAACAAAAATAAGAGAAAAACACCTTTTTCTAGTCCTCACCTTTCAAAGCAGTTGTAAATCCTGATATTTGTCCTATGAAAAAAATAGAGGCATTTAATTGTAATGGACTCAAAAATATCCTAAAATTATATTACCAGGTCTGGGGGTGGGGGCATAAGTTTGAAAGTTTAAACTTATTTCTACTAATGTATACATCTGAAGTATCAGACAAAAGGAGAAATGAAAATGTTATTTCTATTCATCCCAACTGTACGTTCAGTAAACCATTTTTCATGGTTCTTTTCTACTTTTCTTAAAAAGTGAAATGTGCATATATTCATCAATTTTTCTCAGATTTCATGAGATAATATTTGTTTCCAAAGTGATCAAAATGGATCAGGAAACAATTTGATGGTACAAGCAACATATGCATTAATATCAGTAGTGGTGGTTCTAATAATTTTATCATGTATATTGTGCCTTACATTACTACATAGACAAAATCAGACAGGACCCTGCTCTTAAGTAGCTTACAATCTCAGTTAAATAAATTAGCAGAGACAAGAGTAAAAAGAAATGGATATGATCAATGCAGTCTTACATATTCAGCTAGAAATAATAACTAAATGAACAAGAAATTCCAATATATGATTACATAGGTGATTATCTAAGGAGAATACATGAATTGCCCACATAAACTGCCCTTCCAGAGATATTGGAAAAAGTGAGGAAAGGGATAACATAACCATTTTTTTTCATCCTTTAATACTTTATTCTCTTACTTTTTTCTGACATATTTTCAGATAATCAAAACTAAACTTTTACATGGGTGGCTATAGTGGAAGTGAATTAGGATTGATCATAGGTCCATCCATACTGGCAACTCTGGACAGATATGTTGGCAAATTCATGGGAAGAGTTAAGCAGCTGGTGAAACTGGGGTTCAGAAAACATCTCACAAGAGCTTAAAGCTCCATGAAAATCCCTTGGAATGTTGATGAGCAGCTTTCTCATCTTTACTCTTCTTCAACAAGATTGGCAAATTATCATTGATATGGGATGGCAAATGATGCCCTGGGATGGTTGCTAGGAAATTAAACAGCAAGAAATGAAAGGGGAGGGTGATCCTTGGAAGGCAGAGAGGAAGCAGTGTAAAGATCTGGAATTGCCCAAAGCTTCTGACTTCTTGCAGGAACTCTTCAAAGTTCATCTCTGCCAAGTTACTAAGAACTGAGATGCCAGAGAAGAAAAACCCTGCTGATGTTGTATTCTACATGAACTAGATGCCATGACTTTGCATGAAGTCTTTGTGGACTTTGAAATATAGAACATGCCTTTCCCTCTCTCAGCAGAAACTGTGCCAAAGGTTTAGTCACAGTGAAAACTGGATGGATAGAATCAGTGAAATTATAACTACTGAGACATGAAAGAAAGAAATCCAGTCAAAAAATGGGAATGGAAGGCTAGGAGATAGGAGAATGTTTAACACAATGGGTATTATTGGTTAAGCTTTAATGCTGCCAGGAATCAGGCTGGACATACAACATATACTGTACTTCTATCTAAAAGTTAAATACTAAAATCATATACAGGCTACCATACCTTCATATGGCCAACAGTTTTCTTTCAGAGCCCCTCACTGTTTTTGTTCACTTAGATAGAAATGATGGAAGCTGTCATCCAGCATACTGGAAAGACAAAAGCTTCTATAAGATTGCCCTAGTATAACCAAAGCATAGGTAAGCATCAACTAAAGAGAGACTTGATGGTCAGTTCAGACATCTTAATGGAACATAGAAGATGTTCAATAACTAGTTTGTAAACCAACTAATCACAGTTTAATATTATAAGTTATGCAAATTTGACCCAGGTATTTATTGTTCAATTTTCAATTCAGCTGGGTTAATTAAGTAAACTGGGGACATTAGCCTTGTTAAGTATATCTTGTGAACATGGCCACATGCTTGATAATCTTTGATCCTTAAGTATCATACTGATATTTCTTATGTTGAAGATTCTTTTGAGAAAAAATTGAGCTGTTTAATAAGTGATAAACTCAGGATACCCAAAGACAGATGACAAAAAATGTCTGTAAATATTTTTAGTCCCAACTGTGACTCCTGGATTCTTATGCTAAAAGGTAAAGGGCTCAATCATCCAAT
Organism: Acrochordus granulatus; assembly: GCA_032468055.1. Taxonomy (NCBI): domain Eukaryota; kingdom Metazoa; phylum Chordata; class Lepidosauria; order Squamata; family Acrochordidae; genus Acrochordus; species Acrochordus granulatus. The sequence continues at coordinate 18,196 of JANHZU010004688.1, forward strand.
AACTTTATGGAAGGACTAACCATATGAATACTTATCTGAGACCTGAGAAGTTAAAAACCAGGACATTGGCTTTAAGTAGTATATGTTAGTTGGCTGTCTAATTTAGTATAGACAGTATACCTAATTCATTTGTAAGTAACTCTTTGAAGCAGATCCTGATTTCCTAAAAGCAGTTTCACAGCTAGGGATTTCTTATACAGCCTTTAAGGGGTGCTGACTTCATAGGCAACGTATGACAAAGAGACTGTTCCCTATTTGGAGGTAAGGAAGATTTGCCAGATAGTCTCCTGTCAGTGGTGCAGCTGATGCTTGAGTTTAAGATAAAAACCGAAGACCTTATACTCAGATTCGACCACAGGGTGAAAAGTCGTTGGGGCAGTAATATTCAGGTCAATAATCTATAGTACATTCATATGCCCATGATGGGACTCTTCTTGGGATGAATCAGCTTGCATATCCTTAATTACAGATACACATTTTATTTTAATTACTTTTAAAATGTTATGTTTCCCAGAAATAACCTAAGTACCATTTTACCAACCTAAGTACCACTAAAGGAATTTTCTCCCTTTTATGTAACAATTAAATCAGAGGTCTAAACCTATGTAGCTGTAGCTCCATGATCAATGGTGTGAAGAATGAGATAAAACAAAATTCATAACCTTCTGTGTTCTCACTTTAGAGCAAGAGAAGTAACTTGTGGAATTTCAGATACTGCTGCCTACAACTCCCAGCATCCCTCATCTTTCTGAAACAATTTGAAATCCTAAGAATAAAACACTTTGATGAGGACACATTTCTGTGGACACAATGAACAATACATACTGCTCACTAGACTAATAAACTTGTCAGGGCATATAGTTGACAAAAAATGCCATCAAAGAGGCAGGGAGCAAAGGAGAGAAAGATCTTGTTGTCATTTGAGTCATAACATTCCCACTTCAGGCTTCTTAGAAGAAGCCAACAGTGACTTCTTGTGGCTAAATCAATTCATCACAGGTCAGCTCAAGTGGTGGTTTCTGTAAGAACAGAAATATTCTCATTCAGAAATTTGCATGTAAAAGAGAAAGTGTACATAATCCAGCCTTTCTAGCTGGCTGATGGAGTTGTTTGTGCCTCTGGTAGAGAATGTGAAGCTGAGAAGATTTAAAGCATTGGGTTCAATGGACGTGAGGCAGAACTGTTACCACAAATACATCTGTATTATTTACATTCAGATACTTTATTGGCCAAGCATGGTTAGACACGCAAGGAATTTGGCTCCAGTATAGCAGCTCTCAGCTCTTGCAAGACAACAGTGAAGAGAATAATAATAACAAAGCAATAAAGAAGTTACTGTCCAACCTCACATCTGTACACAGACTCATCACCATCTCTAATGAGTGCAATGACTGTTGTGTCACCTGCAAACTTCAGAATTTGGCAGAGGGCTCTCTAGAGGTTCTGTCACTGGTACAGAGGAAAAAGAGCACTAGAGGGAGCACACAGCCCTGAGGAGCTCCAGTACTGATTTTCCAAGTACTGGATGTAATTTTCCCTAACCTCACCTGTTGCTTCCTGTCAGACTATTTTTTAGAACTTGCATCCTGCCTTTCTGCCTACAGGGCATTCATGGTAGGCAACACTATAAAATAAAAGATGAAGAATAAAAGTCAAATACAAACCTCATAACAATCTGGCTTTATTTGAATTTTATCTTAAATTTAAAAGCCTAGCTGAGGAAAATGTTCAGAGCACCCAACTCCCACCCTCATTTTTACAGTATTGTTGTTGAGTCTGGATAGATTTTGAGAATCCTTGCAAAAACTATGAACAAAAATGATAGTTAGAAGAATGCACATGCTTTAGGCTTTACTATTTGTATCACCTCCCACTTTGTGGAGAAAAAAATATAAAGTATTATTTCTTATCTGTTTGGGTGGCATGCTCACATTGAACTACATTTTTAAAAAATCAGTGTTGTATTATTTCCTTTGTTTTGCTTTAAGGCCATAGCCATTCCAAAGCTCCATCCATCATCTGTGCAAAAATGCACAAATGAGTTTTGGTGGTCAACCCAATTGTAACAAAAATTGTAGGGTCTGGGTCCAAAAACAATTTGGCTCAGAAAGATTGCTCTGAAGCTGCCTCTTAATGAGGGAGGCACTGGTGTGAAATGATAGAGACTGTTCTACTTGGGCAGAGGTCTTATACACATTCTCCTGCACCTTCTTGATGGATTAACATGTTATATATATATATTATCAGCATTTTACTGTAAGCCATCCAGAATCGCTTATAGTGAGCTGGGTGGCGAATAAATTTAATAATTAAATGAATGACTTAATTAAATAAATTAAATAAAGGTGGCCATTCCACATGCATCAGCCTCAGAAGATAGTTCCATCAGTTGGTAGCAAAGAAACCGGCATTTTCAAAAACGAACATGATACTTTAGAATAACCTGGTTTCTACATGGAGAGGGAAAGAAACATCCTATACAAATGTTGCCAGTCTCTGCTGAGGAGATTGCAAGAGCTGCCTAAGGTCCCTTATTCCGATATGGGGAAGAAAGACTTAAACTGATAGGACTTTTTATTTGATGGGCTGATGCTTATTTTCTGCTTTAAACTACTGAACCCTTCCAGAAAAATGGAACCTGGCTCACATCAAAAGGGGACATTGATTGCACAATTGCAGATGTTCTCTTGGCTTTTTTCCTCCTCTCCACCACCCCCTCCAGATGCCCCCAAATGTCACAAATTATTAAGAATCATGTAGCTGACACTCCAGCATCTGCTTTTTGGATGGTGTGATGTGCATAGTATGTCTTGCAGTTTTTAAAATTGATCTGATAGGAACATATTATCTATCCAGAAGTCTTGGTAATGAGTCAACTTACCACAGAATACTCACATGTCAGACAGACAGCCAAAACGAACAGATCTGCCTATTCCCTAGTATCTGCCTGGAAGGGCTGGCACATTCCATGTTCCTTCATATCAACAATGCCATCTCTCGGGACCCAGAAGCACGCCCTCTCTGTAGCAGCACCTGCTCCCTGGAATGAGGTTCGCCCTGCTCAACCCCTCAAGATTTGAACAGCCCCAGCCCATTGGCATTTTGAAGGGCCCTGAAAGTGTGACTCTTTGCCCAGGCCTTTGGTGAGGGAGGGCAAGATCCTTTGCTTCATTCCATCCAGTCTGTTACTCTTGCCATCTTTAATTTTTTTCTCCCATTTTTTGATTTTATTGTAATTTACTTTGATATCGGCCACCCACAGATTTTGGGAGTCAGGTGGCATCCAAGTATAATAAATTACTATAGGAATATTATTATGAAAGAACGGAGCAGCAGCTTAAATCAAACTGTTTTTCTTCCACACCAGATCTCATTTTAGTAGAACTAATCAAGTAAGGCTCAGTATGACTTTCAGATGGATTGAACTTTTGGCTTAAGTTATTTAAAGAGCAGCAAGGCTTAGCAAAAGATGACTATCAAAAAGAAGGAATGAGATATGGAACCTTGCAGACCACATTTGAGCTGTATTGAGAACTTGCCTTTCAAGGTCATTCAGGTCAGGAAACAGATTCCATAAATTTGACTGGAAGTCTGTTTTATTGAGATATAGTAATAACATCTTGCAAACTGATAGCTTCCCTTTTCTCTCCCTTTTTTAGCCCAAGAAGCTGCAGCTGAGCTCTTTAAAGTTCTTTATGTTTTGTTTCCCATTCTTAAAACTTGGTTTTATAGGTGTTGCTGTGTAATTTCTTCATGGTCATCTCTGTAGCTCTCTGCACATTCAGAAATCCTGGTGATCAGATTGCAGCATTCCTGGTGCCAGATGACCATATGATATACTAATGGATTTGTTGGGACATTTGACATCCTTCATGTCCCATGCCTAGTTCTTTTGCTCTGAAAGTTGGGTTGCTCCAACTTTTCACATGATGGTTATAAACACTTGCTTGGCTCTTATAGTTAGAGCACTCTCACATAAGGATTCTGCACCAGTTTGAAAGCAACTCTAGACCCCAGTGACATCCACCTATCCTTGCAGCTTGATGTCTGAAGTTTGTTTTCCCTTTGACAGAAATCTTGTCTCATCACTTTTCTTGGATCCTGAGTTTTGGGCCCTGGAAGAAAAATGCAACTTTGATGTCTTGTAGGCCCCCCTCCATTGCCCAAGTAGAATTAGTAAGTTGGGAACTTACTAACTGCCAGTACTTTATCATTGCATTTCTTTCTTCCCACAATCAAACCATAAGGTATATCTTTCCCTTCACATCTTTTGGTGCGGAGAGTAAACTGATTTTTTTTTGTTGCAGCAGGACCTGAAGCAGCTCAAAATATGATTTCTCAACATTTCAAGTCATAAGAATAAATCCTATCACTGATATCACCTGTAAACTGCTTTGGAAAATTTAGGAGTGCAACAAATGAGCATAAGAACACACATAATGCTGTGTAGAAAAGCATAATATAGATCAGGGGTGCATTTGTTTCTTGAAAACAGAGAATGAATGTTTGTCAGTGTTAAAGAATCAAATCATATTTCAGAGAAGTTTAAGCTGGATCTTGAAGGATTCAGGTAATCATATATCACAAAAACATTTATTAACTTTATTGATTATTATTGTAAGATAAAATGTTGAAGTTTAACATTTTATTTGGAATTGGTTTTCCAAGCAATCGCTTGGAAATCATTTTGATAGATGATCTTTCTTTTCCTGTAAGCCTCCCAGAATCAGCAACCTTGAAATTGAATTAAATACAGTACACACTTAAAGCAAAACAATTGGAATTCTCTGTATTAAAGAAACTAAAAAGTTGTACATATTTTAATATGTTTGGAGAAAACAATTCAACTTCTACTTTAAAAACATTGAAGTTAATAATTCTTTTGTATCTGTTCCTGTAAATTGCACACATACTCCAAGCATTGGCTGTAATCATTACAGGGATAAAAATACTGTTCATTAAATTATGTTGAAACTGCAAGTTGAAATCCCACCCTTGTTCACAGGCTGCATGGTTTCACCATAGGATACACTGCTTGTTCTCTCCATTTTCACTTTTGCTGGACTGGGAATTTGTCCCAATTTTGCAGTTTAGGACAACTGTTCGGGATGTATTCTGACATGCATTTTCTTTCTCAAGGAGGGCTCTTCATAGATGACATTAACCAAATCTGAATTTCAGGCTGAGAGTTGGGATTAGATTAAAGCTGGAGAGATCAGAGTTCAAATTTCCATTCTGCTGTGACACATGTGGTTGATTTCATACAATATGCTAGATTACACTAAAATGAGGAGTATTTTGTAGTTTAGTGTAACCTAGAAATTATTGTTGTAGTGTGTTCTATAAGACAGGCCATCAAATTAGATTACAATAGCATGTTATGTGACAGAGTGTTGTGTTAACTTGTATTTAGGGTTTAACACTCTGTCAACCAAACCACTGGGTAATTCTGGACAAGTAACAATATTTTGTCTTGATCTTTCCCTCTGAATTACCAGGAAGATCAAATAATGAAAAGAATCATACTCACTGCCTTTTGTTCAGTGTAAACATGTTTAAAGGTGCAAATAAAAATGTATTTGACGGTTGGATCACAACTGAGCAGCGGAACTCCATTTCTATCATGTCTGTGATATGCTAAAAAATTAACCGCCCCATGCCAAAATTGAGGGGAATCCTGCCCATGGAAAAACTCCCAGGAAAATGGATGGGTGGGCATACTGATGGTTTCTTTTGCATGTGCTCCAGATTTTCTTCTTTTCAGTTTGCTTCTTTGAAACAAATGACATTTTCAGTGACTTTTATAACAACTTCCAAAAATATCACATATATATTTTTCATAGCCAAATAAATTATTTCTTATTGTTATTGCTAGCACATCCTCACTTAGAAAATATAGTTTTGGAATATTACAATAATGTTTGCTTTGTTTCCTTTTTGCATACTATTTTAAATGATATGGTTTTCCTTCCTGCAGTTTTGAAAATTGTACCCATAACATGAGCTGGATGGACATGATAGACTCATCCATCAAAGTTAGCTGCCAAGAAAAAGCGCGAGGGAAAATAGACATGCTATTTCAAGATCTTGCTGAAATGGCAGATTTGAGAAAGTCATTGTACTTAAACTTCATTTTCCACCTTATGTAGCAAGAGTTATTTATTCAGTGATAGTCATCATTTCTACATTGGCAAAAAAAAAGACAGAAATTGGCATAAAATCTATACATTGAATGTTAATTCATTATGAGAGAGGTAAACTTGGAAACACTGCCTAAAAATTTATTTAGCAACATAATTCAGCCCACCAGAATGAGAGACGAAATGTAACTGATAATCCTACACAGCCTGGTGTCCATCCTTTGATGGGCAATTCTAAGATACCATAATTTACCTTATAGTCCTTTATGCTTAACCAAATTCCATCTGGACAGTCCTTTAAAGAGCAAATGTGTGCAGTGCATTATTTTCCTATCAGCTTATTCAAGGTGATAAAAGAGAACCTTAACAATTATTTTAAAACTGAATTTATCTGGCAGCAGGTGATATTCCTCCACTACTTTATATGTTTACTCTTTACAGAGATTTATTAAATTGCCATTTTTCACTGGTAATCATCTACCCTGCAAATAATCTGACTTCTCAATAGAAGGCATCAGAAAAAACTTATCAATCTTCCTTTCTGAGATGGAAAAAGTGGGTAACCATGGAGGTCTCAGAGTAGAAATTTTTTTTAAATTAATACTAGCAGCTGAGCCCGCTCTTTTGCTCTATGTTATTTTCAAAAATAGAGGACTCTCAAAAAAGAAATCAAAAGAAATTCTCAAGCTCCCTGGAATGAGATGGAAACCAGAATCCTTTCTTTGCAGAGTAGGTTCCAGCACAGCATTTCTTCCAATAGAGGAATGTCCTCTGAAACCAGGTCTATCCTTGCATGGTCATTGCAGGTAGCATATACTGACAGGTGACAAGTGAACCAAGCTCTTGATGTTCCCTTAAAACCCAGATAAGTTGTGTAACTTTCGTTACTCAAGATGGATCAATACTGTCATTTTTAAAAAAAACAAAAATAGAATTTAGAAATAGAAATAGAAATAGAATTTCGGTGCTTTGTTTTAGAGATTTCTTTTGACTGTGTTTATTAAAAATTATTTTATGATATCAGTCAACAGTGCCTGGTCTACAAACTCCAATCAGGCATTCATTCTGCTCCCCATCTCATCCCATCCTGACCTTCTAAGGGAAAAAAATAGAAGAGTGTTCATTTACTAGAGGTGGCTGAAACTGAGGGCATCTGGAAATGAACCTTCTGTGTCCCTGGCTAACATTCAGCAGCCCATCAAACAAATGGTAAAAGACACATTGGTGAAAAAGCCAGCAAGCTTTTTAATGGCATGACCAAGAATTCTCTTTAACAAATCTACTGATGACCATAATTCTTCATACAAACAAAAAAAAGTTATTTCCTTTTTTTATTTTTACGTCATGATTTAGAGTTAGAAAATGCCATGTGAGTCTGTACATAGTTTCTGCATTTTTTCATGCCAAACTTCTGTGGCACTGAGAACGTTTCCATGCATTTAAACCTGATTTTTTTTTCTTTTTACTTCCTTGTTTGCATTTGTACATTCTAGTTAGAATCCATAATACATTTTAGACCTGCTTTCAAAAAAAGGGAGGAAAAAGAAAAAATACATTGAGGTGGTTTAAAATGGAGTCGACAATGTTTTGAACATACTATACCAATCAACTGAAATCCTGTCTACCATTCAGATCAATTTGGTCTGTGCTGCAGGAGACAGCAGTTGTTAACAAACAACTGTTCCTTAGTGGGACATTTATAATCTTCAAAACAAGCCTTATTGCCCATTAGCAATGCAAAGTTATCAGCAGTCTGATATTAAATTCTGTCTAAAGAAATACCCATATAGTTTACATTGCACAATACATTGCTTTCACTGGAGACACATATAGCATCCTGTTTTGTTTTGCTTTCCACATCAAAATGGATGGCTCATGCTATCTTTCATATCTTGACTGAACACATATGTTTTTGCAGTTACTTCAGACTAGCCAGAGAAATAAAGTAGCAAAAGGTTATGTATGTTCCCAACTGACCCAAAGGTTAAGAACAGCCTATGAGAACACTCAGCCCACAGAACCTCCCCAGAAGTACCCCTAAAATCTCTTCCCCAATCTACAGGTATTCTGCCACCTAGATTACCAATTCTTCCTACTCCCTGTCAGAAAAACAAGGAATTATGACATCTTGGTTCTAAAAAGTTAGTTTCTCAAGGTGCATAATAACATTATAAAGATGATTAGAATAAGCGTGGGAATGAAGTTGCTTAACCTCCTGAGATCATATTCTTTGTCTTCTATTTACAACTCCAGTTATAATATACAGGAAAACATATTCTGCTAAATGCACCAGTCCAAACTGCAAATTACAGTAAAACTCCACCAAGGAATCATTTTGTTTCTACAACCCAAGCAAAATGTCTAATATAATTTAGAATGGTTTGTCAGATTACTATATTCCACATCTTCTTACCTACCAGATTTTGGCTTTGTCAGTGTCAGAAAGAGAAAGGTGGCACTGTGATATGAGCTAAATTCTTGGAAGAGGGGCAAGATGGCTATTTTTGTTGGCATCAACTCTACATTTTCCTTTGAAACCAAATTTAAAATGCTATAGGATAGATCTATAGATTTAAAATGATATAGAAGACTCTGACACTAGGACATCCTGGACAGATGGCTGTCCGTTCTCCAGTTTCCTCCCACAAGAGATTCCCAGTCACCAAAGTCCAGTCCCAGATCCGCTTCCAAATTGCTTTGAGCATTAAGAAGTTCCTCCAGCTACGCTGTATTGTTAGCCTAGTGACCCTAATCTGATCATCTAGGGCAGCAGAAAACAAACTTTGCCCTCACCATGTTCTGTTCCTGGAGAAATTTGTTTTCCACATTCCTGACTACCTGCATTGCTCTTCTCTCCAGACAGTCAGTAAAATCCTTAACGTATTTTTTCTTCTTATAGCCTTTTCTGCTCTTATTATCAGGAATGAGTTGGGGGAATCTGTTCAGAATCAATTGTTGGTTCTATCCTCTCTTCTCAACCTATCCAATCATAATTGCTGGGGTTGTAGAGGGAAAACAAGTATGTACTGGACTCCACCTCATAATTTTGAGTATTCTGTAATAAAATAAGGTTATACGTGTATAATTTAAAATTACCCATTGCAAATCTACTCGGATGAAGCTACTAGAAGGTCTTGTCTATACAAAGGAAGCTTCATTACCTGGTGATTGCTGTTCAAGACACCCATCACCTGCCTGCATCCACACAAAAAAGTACTGCTTTATGGTTAAATGTTCTTTCCATTTCGCTTGATCAGTGCTGTTGCTTATGTAACTTAAACATTATCACTTATGCACAAAAAGGAAACAGAAGTGTAAACAAATACTATGGGGAGGAACAGAAAACAAATGTGCAGGCTGGCTTATTATTGAAACAAATAATGGAAAATGAGGAAAAATGGAATGAGGTGCCTGGAGTTCTGAAAAGAAACACACCATAGTATATTTTTTAAAAAGTAACATAAAGAATCTATTTGTATGCTTTGCATAAGTTATAATATAATCTTCACAGATATCTCAAGAAGGGTCATGCTATTTATATTAAAAATTCTCACAGGGTCTTCCTAGAGTATAATGTTGGTTTTTAATTTGTTGCTGAGATAAAACTTTCCTTTGTGATGAAATAGATGGGAAGGGAAGAATGAGTTCATAATCAGACAAATAGGGCACTAAAGCAAGCTGTATAGTGAAGATGCTAGATCTAGCCAAATAGAGATAGCTAGATAATGTTCCCCAACCTATCTAGCCCCATTGTTCATCCTGATTCACACAATAACCAAATGGCAAAGATCTGACTGAGATACAGTAAAAATGTGTGGTCTTTAGAGGTGCTGATGCCTGAAAGATAATTTTACCCACCTCACCTTATTTCAAAACCCCTTACACTTCTGCATCTCACAACATGCATTTCCTGATCTCCCGACTCCAAATTCCACTTTTCTTCCTGATTCCCAAAAGTCATCACAGTTGATTCTGGAAATACACTCCACATTTTTAATTAGCAACAGAAGGAAAGGAAGTGGGCATTGTGTAGCAAGAGGAAATTTCTGTTCCTGCTATTCTCACTGAATAATTAGAAAGAAAAGACAAAAATGGGTTTGAGAGCTGGGGATGGTTTGAGAGACTGAGGACAGCACAAAGATTTTTAAAAATCTGCCAGTCATTTTATTAATAACTTTTCCTCTATACTTGTTGGATCTATTTATTTTTTAAAAAAAAATGCACTTGCAATATAAGCAATCTGGCAAAGGCTTGATCCTGAAAGCCAGGCTAGAAATACACTAAATAGTGTAAAAAAAGAGGTCACTATAAACATGTGTAGATAACATTAACAGGGACCACATGATTCCTAATTAATACACCAATTCAGTTTACTTTAAATGTAACAGAAAAATGTAGCATCAATCAACAAGTATGAAATACATAGGAGCACTAATCACAGTTTACCCTCTGTAATTAATACTATTATACTAGCTGAAAATGAATAGGGTGAATGCACAATGAACTGTGACATTAAGAAAACAGATTAATTTGAGCTGTCTCATATGTTCAGATATGGGCAAAAAGAGTCAGCAATTGTAAACTAAATCGTATACAAAGAAAAGGAAACATGCGACATCCAAAAATAATAGTGTCCAGATGGAAAGGATGCAATGAAGTAGATCTAATATATAGCCCTAAGAAGTAATAAAAATGCTTTTTGACTGTCCAGTGATGCTTGTTTACTGTATAGCATGGCGCCACAGATAACATGCTCAACTAGAAATCCATTAAATCCCATTTTGGCAGAGTTGTGATAATACTTCTGGTGGAATATTATTTGGATCTCTAAAACAAAGCATTCATTCCACCAAGATTCACAGCTGTCTTAATCACTACCAAGGACTAAAGGTGCATACAGCTCAGACTCACTGCTATATAGTATTGTTGTCCCTATACTGCCTTTCTTCAGCTCACTATCAAACTGATGTTTGATACATATTCAGGTAAATACATATAAGTGTCTCAAAGTAATTCCTATAGTTCCTCATCCTGCACGATAATTACATTTACAGGGTACAGTACCTGGTACTGATTCAGTACTTTGTTTCTATCTATGTGTCAAGAGATATAACATGTTTGTGCCCAACACTATTATTAGTAGGAGGGCAGATTAATTTTTTTCTGTTCTTCTAGCATTGCTACATATCTATATTGATATATGAAGTAAAATATTTTGGAATTAGAGTTGTTTACCCATAAAATAGTGCTCTTATCACATATCACCCAATTAAAATAATACAGGCCTCCTAAACCAAATTGAGAGCAGAAGCTGATTTTCCTCTGCTAGCATTACACATAGATATCAAGGATAACTTATTCAAGACCAATCTGCTCATGAAGAATAAGAGAAATAAAAGCTTATTGAATCTTAATATGTAAGAGGAAGAATTTTGTTCCTGTTTCCTGCACACACCTGGAATATAAAGAGCATTGTGTCTGCCTTATTCAAATATTTCAGAATGTTGCTAATTTCTTTCTGTCCTTTGGGACAAAGCAGAAACACCATGCAAAAGAGAACAATTGAGTGAAGGAAAACCTTTGCATTCTAGAGCTATAGGTCTCTATAAAAATGACAGCAATTGCATACTTCTTATGAAAACTGAAGGTGACAAACCTTGAGCTATAAGAGAAAATCTGGTTAATCCCAGTTCCAAATTTCACAGGACTGCTAAGAATCTCTAAAGTATTTTCCAAAGCAAAACAAACAAATGGCACATAAAATTATGATTAATCTTTTTTATTTCTGAGAGCCAAAATAACTGTTCTTTAAGAGCTGTTTTTAGTCCAGTGTTTTGGCCATAGAAAGATTGAGATGTGCAACTCAGGCAAAAATACAGTATTTTACATAGAGAGATATACACACAGATGTTCCAATACTTTGATTGCAAGCTTTCACAGTTTCATGATTAAAACTACCTGGTGGAGTAACAGGAATGCAATAGCTGCTGTATCCCATCACATACTTAGGATTTGCCTCACAATCTCATTGCATTATAGGATAATGTTTTCAGTCATCCGTGTTAGAAAGACTGGCAAGAGATTAGCAATAATTTGTTTTCTTAAGGGGGAAAAAACAGCAGCCAACTCCTGTTCTTCATGAAAGATGGCTCTCATCTCTGTTGGTGTATTTGCCCAGGGGAATGTTGAGCTATTAGCATCTGTTTACAGAATAGCTCCTAACCTTGGACTAAACCAGCAGGTATTATTATCATTCCATTGCATTTGTAGCAAAATTGCAAAAAATGCAAAGTTTCTTAAAAAGGCAACTGGACTTTGATTACTAGATGTGACTGGAAAACTTTTTGACTCCCATCCGGGAGGCTTGTTCAATTCCATGTGAAAAAAAAGGATCCCACTGCATTGTGGATCTGAATAGTGGTTGTGTACCAGTAGAATAAATGCTTTCCTGCCTCCCTTTCCTGCCTCCCTATATTATGTGAGGTTTAGGACTCAACACGTCAAAAAGCTCTATGCTCAAGAACTTACAGCCTCTAACTCAAGCAAAATGTATGTGCAGCTCTTTCCTTTCCCACATTTTAGGTGAGGACCAGGAGGAGGAGAAAGAATGTGAGAGAGACTGTTTTTAGGCTAAAAAGCTTATTTTTGAATTTACTGGAGGAAGGATCTTTCTACACCTTATGTCCCATTTCCCAAATGGGGAAAAAATAGTTGGGGTGAGGCTAACATAAGAAATTGACCAGAAGGGAAGGAAGTAGGCTCTTCTGCCCAAGCTCGTGCTCAGATTTGATGCTATATTTACATAGAATTGATTTTGTGACAAGAATTAGCTGGTCCAGAGTAAGAACCATTTATACTTACTCAATTTTGTTGAATAACACTCATGTTTCTAAGTTTATGGGGGAAAGTCCATGGTTTATTTAATAAACAACTGACTGGATTCATCTATCAGTTGGCTGGTTTTATATATTATGCTAAACTATAAGTTATTTTTACAGACCACAGTGGCTGGGTTCACAGAACTGACACAAACAAGCCAACTATATTATGACTTAAAACAATATGTAAATGAAATCAACATGTGAGCAGTATTTTAAAAACAAACACAAATAAGGAAGGATTGGGTCATGATATTCTTGTCCCATTACCAGCTGCACATTAAAAAAAGATACAAAGTAGTAAGCCTTCTAAACTAATTAAGCAATGTTGTAGATAGCACCAGTAGACTACTTTTTACTACCAAGCACAAAGGATGGTTGGGATAAGTGATGACTGTCTTCCAAAGGTATTGACACATCCCTATTTCACATATGAGGTCTAGGATTGAATAAGCCAAGATATTCTATACCTAATAAAATGTCTTTAGAGAGCCATATGGCCAAGCTCAATAATAGGGCCCAGTCCTCTACTAAGATTTAATCCCAAACATTTATATGAGGAATACAGCATATCAAAAGCATATTTATGAGATCAGATATTAAGAATATTAATCTCAAATAGGTGTCAGAATAACAAATTCTCTAAACATAAGTGTGCTGTTATATCTCAAGGGGGATTACTCATGGCTGAAGAAACATTATTTATAATTGTCCCCACAAATCCTAAATACATTGATACAACTCATGTCAATGGTTTCCAACAGGCAGTTGGGCTAGCAAAGTTCTAAACCAGACTTATTTCCAGAAAAAGGAACCAAATTTTCTCTTTATGGTTCAGTAGATGCTCTCCCTGCTTTTTCAGATATATCTAGGTCATCCTGCAAATATGATCATTTATCCATCTAGCACAATTATTCATCCAGATTCATAGTGGCCCTGCAGGGTTCCAGGGTTCTTTCCTGTCTTTTTAATTCATTCAAGTAGAAAATTTGTCAATTGTGATTGAGTCTTTCTACATGTAGGCATAAGCTCTGCCATTAAACTCTGTCCCTTTCAGCAGAATGTATCTGTCTAGTGGAGGGTAGGGGAGGTAGGGAAGTCGAAGAAAGGAATGAAGAGGATAAAATTGTTTGTATAAATATTGAATCAAACAAATAAAAATCAGAATACCAAAGAGGTATATCATACCAGCAGTAGTTTTGGGAGCTTGGAATAGCCTGAAATATGACTGAGAGGCTTTTCCATACCATGGATTCCTAGAGTTGCAGAACAGAAAACTCTAGAGATTATGAGAGGAAAAATAGAAGGAATATTGTAAAATTAGAGCATTTCTTCTCAAAACCTCATTGAAATTGTGTTCCACTAATGTACCAAAATATTAATCAGAGTTGTTTCTATTGTTGTTTCATCACAAGATCTTACCAAAACAAAAGTTGTGTTTTATATTACTGTTAACCCTGTCCTGGAATTCTGCTTTAAATCTTGATAATCCTCTCATAGAACCACAAACCCCATATTTCCTCAGGTGTATATGATGCTATTGTTTCAATAGTGTATTTAGACATGCTGATAGCCATCCTCTGTTGAAAAGATGGGCATGAGATTAACATATTATCTCTCTCTTTTTTTAAAAAATGGTCACCTTCTAATACAAAATAAAAAACAGTCATCATCTCTTCCATGACCATTTTTAGACAATCTTGGGCCTTGAGCACCGGTGATCACAGATATTTGCTTTTAACAACTGAATCCTGAGTTCCCACCAGGAAAAGTGTAAGCTGAATACCAAGAATCTCTTTATCTCTTACTAAGAAGTTGCAGGTATCATTTTATTAAGTTTACACAGCAACCAAAATTGGTCTAAAGAAATGAAGGAACCAGACTCCATTCACAATTCACATAGCTCTGCTTGACAGTTGTGGAACAAAAGGAAAACTAGAATAAGGATCTCTAGAATTAATACAACAATAAATTACCCTAGTCTGCTCAAATCTTCTATTTCTTACTTTCCATCATGCTGCAAGATTCACCTAGATGGTGGGGAGAATATTATTCAGTATTTTTATCTTTCTTTTTTTTTGGCAAGTCTTCATATCTAAATCTAGACTTTAAGATTTAAGCACTTAGTTATAATGTGTTTCCTGATCATAATGGCAAGTTCATACAACTCACATTTTTCAGGCCAGAGCACAGAAGGAGGTGCCATGAAACCCCACCTTGCCAAATTAGCCAGTTTCAAAAGATTTATCAAGGTTTATCAAGCGCCAAGTTGAAAATCAGCTAATCTGAGAGATGCCAAGCACTGAAAGATGCAGTCTGGTGGCTGGATTTCTAAAATAAGCATATATTACTGTTGCAAGGCATTTAGAAACGGGAAGCCTGTTCAAACAAAACATAAAAATAAAAAAACGCATGTTCAACATATCCCAGAAGGAGAGGCAGTCCATGTTTTAGAATGCCTTATATTTGGATTTTGAAGAAATCCCATATAGTGGAGCCATATTGGATCCCTAGGTCATTATTTAGGCTTTAGAAGCTCTTTTCTTTGCACTTTCTTTTATTTTTACCAATAAAGAGACCGTATAAAGGTCCTTGAGAAGCTTTTACTGCTGCCTTTATACAAAACTTTACTTCCTGTGGATATTAGCACACACTCCTGAAGGAAAAAAACTGATGTTTCTCTCCCTGGAGCAGGTTGTCCAAGAAACTTAATACTTCTCTTCAGCAGCCTTCTCAGGACTGCTGCTAAAGGATGCTGTGCATCCAAAAAAGATGCAGAACATACAGTTCCTCTCCTCTTAACTGTTATTAACTTTTGATACAACTATAGGCAGGGTAGCAATGGAGGGATCTGATTGTAACTTTTTTCTTTCAATACACCGGCAGCATCATCAGAACTACAAAAAAAAAAGGCTCAGAGAAAGAGGAGATGCCAAATAGGGATATCAATATGTCTAGATCATTGAGATATTCAGACCAAGATTTCTTTTTCAGGTTACGCACAGCCCTTTAATTTCTCCACTGACCAGGACTGTAAAAAGCTGTTATCTCCAAGCAATCTCTCAGGATTCTGTGATATTGCTAACTGAGAAATTAAAAGACAGTATGAAGGAAAGAATATCAGGCACTAGGCAGGTTGCCTGAGTTGTTGTTTGGTGACTGGCAAAGCAAGCATGAGCTGGCCAGGAGACTCTCAGCCAGATAGAGAGCTGAATAGAGACAGCATGGGCATGTGGGCAAGAGAAGCACTGAAGTACAGCTAGCTGCTATATGCATATATTTCCGACATATAAGGCTGTGCTGTGGCATCTTGAGTGTATATTATATGCAGTGGTTTTTCCAGCCTGGCAAGATGGTAGGTCAGTAGGTCTAATGGATTGGCAGCAGCAGATCATTATCTAGCAGTAGACTTGCCTTCTTGGGATACCTGTCTTCCTTTGGTTCCTGGAGTATGGGTTCTCCCTTTTTGTCCTTTTCTGAGCATCCCTGGTGACACAGGAGTATCTCCCAATAGGCCTATAGCTTGAGGCCTGGGTGGAGCTCTGGGAGAAGACTGAGCCCATGGAGGAAATGTGGTCCCAGGCCTATGTGGTCGAGAAGGTGATGGGCTTTCCTTTCTAGATAGGGACTGGCTTTTGGGGGAAGTACTGAGGTTTCGTGGAAGGAGTACAGGACTTCTAGCTGGAGGATGGGAGGCTTTCCTTGGGCTGCTCTTCAAGGAAGGTACAGCAGGAATTGGGGTTGTTTTCATCCGGGGATCACCAGATATATTTCCACATGATCTTTGCCCCTGAATCCTGCAAGAAGAGAGCAAAGAGGAAGAGCAAGGCTTTTTTTGTGACCAAGTCACAATAGCTAGTTTATTCTAAAATTCTACACATATGACAGAAACTAACAGATTAAAACTAAACATATAGTGGCCAAGTGCCACAGCAGTGCCTCAGCAAGCAAGAGGACAAATTAGACTATCAACACACTTTGTCACAAAACTTTGTAACTAAGCCTTAGTGCAATGTTTTTGTATCTTCAGTACCAACTTGATATGATAAGGCAGCAAGGCTGGTATCTTACAGATATTGACCAATGTATCCAAGCCCCAATCCACTGAAATATGCTTCTTTCTCCTTCAACAGAAGAGTCCCTGCATATCTGACATGGCAGCATTCAAAGTAATATCAAAATAGCAACCTGCATCCAGATATATCATATGAAAATACAAAAAAATTAGGTTTTTGGATCCTAATATCTAATGCTAGTGTGTGAGTCACATTTGCACTGTGATATCTTTATGTATATTTTATCTTTCTTGCCTTCTTTGTGGATACCCATATCTGGACGTGTGTGCAATGCTTATTTCAACCAAGATGTTATTTGCATTGTAGAGGTGAGATGTAGGTTAGGTTTTTACAGGAACAGCATTAGCTGTGCTGAAAGTAGCATAAACCAAGGTTATAAGCCACTTGTGTTAAAGAAGCAAACACTATATATTGAGCACTTAAAGCTAGAGGGCACTCATTATGGTAATGTAATATATAATCTCTAATCTATGTAAGCCGCCAAGAGTCTTTGGAAGTTGGTGGCATAGAAACGTGATAGATAGATAAATAAATACTGCTTTATTCTATTGACGTATTTAAATATTTATATTTATTTTCTATTTAATTGCTTTGTACAGTATCTATTATTTGGAAGAAATGTAGGATACAAATTAAATGAACAAGAAATAGATTTGTCTTTTTTGTGGGATGGCATAATAATACTAAGGTAGAGTATCTATCAGTTATAGTAATAAGCTATTTGAGTGTTTATTTTTCTTAGACTTGTAATTCTTCCTCCTCCTCATACTTAATACAGATAATCCTCGAATTACAACTACAATTGAGACTGGAATATTGAGCATTGAGCAAAACAGTCATTAAGTGAGATGGCCACATGACTACTTCACTCAATGACTGCAATCCCAACTTTTCCAGTTGTCCCGTCTCTCTTCCTGCTCCACCATGCCATGATCTCCTTACCTTTGCCATTTTCTGCAGCTGCAGGCAGAATGTAAGGCACTCTTGCGTGACTTCCAATTGAGGCCACCTAGTAAACATGATCATTCTGAAGGTTAGAATGCCACCTTCACAACAGTGGTGTTTGGTAGATTCCAGTCTTCCCAGGACTAGAAAGCTGGTGAACAGTATTATTCCAAAGGCTACAAACCCTTTTAGCTTTCAGAATGATGGCATTTACTAGCTTTTCAGCATTTTCAGCTTTTTGTTGATGGAAGAAATTGGGCTTCCATTAGGCTGCAGAAACAGGGCTCAGATCTTTGAGATCCAAGCCCCATTTCTTCAGCTCAAGCAGAGGGGCTGAGCTCTACTTAGCAGACAGCTCTTTCAGCCACCCCCCAGAGATAAAAGGGAATCCTCTCAGCAGGTGGCAACATTTTGCAGCCTTCCCCACCTGCTTTGTTGTTGCCTGTGGAGTCCTTGGTGCTCTCTGAGCCTGGTTTTTTTCTTGCAGACATTTTATTACAATTAGGTAACTTTATCAGTGCTAGCTGATGATGCACCAATGATGTTACCTAGTTGTGGTAATGAAGCATCTGCAAGAAAACAAACTCCGCAGTTCAACCCTGAGCTACAAATATTCTCTTTTAACAGTTCTCACTGACTTTTTAGGGAAGCCAACAGAGAAGATTGCAAATGGCAATCACATGATTGCAGGACACTTGGCACTGATCATAACTGTGAACAGATTGCCAAGTGCCTTCAATTTATATGACCATAAAGGGGACATGACTTTTGCGATGGCCAGTACATGCTATAAAGCCCCCTTTCCGAGGCAGTGGTAACTTTAACAACTATTTAAAGTTGTTAATCAGTCACTGATACAGAACTAGCCGTAAGGAAAGAACTGTAAGCATTAGAGAATCTTGTAGATGCAACTACATAACTAAAATAATAAAAATTATAGTGAGTTGATATATATGGCAGAAATGTTAAGGTAAAAGTTTTCCTTTTAGTCATGTTCAACTCAAGGGGGTGGTGCTCATCTCTGTTTCACAGCCGAGAAGCCAGCATTGTCCAAAGACGCTTCTGTGATCATGTGACTGGGATGCCTAAGCACATGGAACGCTATTATCTTTCCCACTGAGTTCAGTGGTACCTATATAGTGGTATCTACTTGCATTTTTACATGCTTCCAAACTGCAGGAACTGTTGGTTGGCAGGAATAACAGGAGCTCACCTCAAACTCAGGCTGCCAACCTTCTGGCCGACAAGTCCAGCATCTTAACCATTAGGCCTCCACGTCCCCTCGGGCAGAAGTATTACCCACATCCTTATGTATAGGAACCTCCAGCATACAACTTTAAGCATGAAAAATCTCCAATAGAGAATACTAAACTAAGAGGGCACAAAATAGGTTTATTCCTTCAGTTGTGATTCCTGCCTAAAAATGTCCTCTCTATAAAATGAACATCTTTTTTTTCCAAACACTCCTTAAGAACTTTATTGTGCTCCAATCTGGTTTTAAAAAGTTTCCATGAGGCCAATGGAACCTCTTTAAAAAGCAAAAATATCTAATTTCCACTTCATCTTGAAGGAGAAGCCATGGGATATTTGGGAAGGCTCTGTAGGCAACCTATTGTAAAATTATGATCAATTATCCTAGCAAGATCAATCTAAAAAAAATGGTCAGTTATAGTCTAGTGGATAAGCTGAGTGAGTATAAAGAAACAGCTGGCGAGAAAGCAGAAACTTTCTAAGTAGCTATCTAAATCAGTTTTCTTGCTGAGTCAGAAAGAAGAATCACATACCTGTTGGGCCCAGCTGCATCACCCGTACTTCTATTTGGTGCTGCTAGTGGAAGGGCTGAAGGGCTCCCATATTTCAGTTCTATCAAAGGTGGCTTTACAGGTGCAATGGGGCGAGGGATTCTACTCCTTGTATTTAAGCTTCTCTCCTCCGTCTTAACCAGGGAAATTCCATCTTGATTTCCAATCTTCCTTGGGATGAAATCATCTGAGTCATGAGTATCCTCCTCAGAACCAGTAGCTGACAAGGTTTCTGAAGCCCGCTGTCTCTCTTCACTAGAGGAAGCAGAAGATGAAGCTCCAGAAGCCAATCTGAACAAATGGCTTTGTCTTTTCTCCATCACCAAACGAGCCAAATCATGCTGTTTCAATCTCTTATACAGTCTCTCTCTGCCAGAGTGCGAGGCTGAAACATCTGATCCAGTGTCTTCTTCAGAGAGCAAGACAGGAATCCGGCTCCTATACCTTATACTCAGTGGCTTTTTGGAAGTTTCTGCTCGAATATGTGGAAGCAACTCTGCTTGTTTAAGAGATTCATTTTCAAGGGTTTTATTGTCAAGACCAGGTTCTTCTGAAATCAACTTACTGTCTTCTTCCACATCTGACTCGGGAATAAGTTTGCCTTTAAGTTCTAGCTCCTCTTCTTCTCCCATTTTAACACCACTCAGGAATACCAGTTCCCCTGCAGCTTCAGAGGTTGTTTCAATATGATTTACTGAGAAAGCACAACTTTCCATCTCTCCACCTTCCAAGGCGGAATTCACACTCCCATTTTCTATTAGCACCTGATTTTCCTCTAATTCTTCCTCAATAATTACCTCTTCAAACTGCCCTGGAGTAATGTATTCCTCATGCCTCATAAGCTGGCCACTGGAAGACATGATGTTTAGATGTGTCTTTTCAGCAATATGGACAAATGTGCGCTCAACTTTAGTAAAAGGAGAGGAGGTTGTGGCCACAGACATAGGAGGCTTTGGTTCAGACTTGAGGATGGAAGACAATGTTCCTGGCTCAGATACATCAAGCTGGCTTCCCATAGGCTGAGGTTTCTCACTTTGAGGAGTCAATGCAGCAAGAGTTCCAAGATCAATATCAGGAGCCAAGTCTGCATTCACAGGAGACTTTTTTAGGTCACCTGGTGAAAAGAGAACTAATGTTTTTGAGCCTTCTTCAAGTTCCAAGTCTCCTTCTGCAGCTGATGCTCGGCCCTTGGATTCCTTTTGGTCATCTGCCAAAAGAGTAGATGGAGCACCTTCCTGACTACGCTCAGTACTTTTTTGACTCGCTTCACTGCTTGAATTATTCTGCATATCAAGCTCTTCCCCTAAATGACCAAGTTCCTCCTCCTCTTCTTCTTCCTCTTCTTCCTCTTCGTGTTCTTCCTTTTCTTTGTATCTGCCATTTGCCACTTGAAGATGAGCAATAGGTGGTTTACAAGGGGCAGTTAAGACAACATTTGAGAAATCCACTTTTTTTATTCGTTGGAGAATTTTGGATCTTTCACGATTTTCTGATACATCCCTTTTAAAATCTTGGTAAGGCAAATTTAAAGGCACCACCTTGGGGAGACCATTCATTTCAAAAGGTTTCAGTGTGAAAAAGACCTGGAAAAGACATACAAAAACATCTGGTTATCCAGAATGTTGATAGAAAGAAACATAAGCAGTGTTGTGATAGCTGAAATTAGCTAAGATAATTAAAACCAGAGATGAATGTAAACCAAGAACTGGGGACCCTCTTCTGCAGTTTCACACCACTTGGGAGCCATCTGCTTGGACCTAGCAGCAGGTAGGGTCAGAGTGGAGAGTAAAAGAAAGAAAGGCCTTACTTCCCTTCAGCCCCACTTGGTTTTATATCTTTTTCTCTCGAGAGAGAAACCAACATTTTTGCCCTGGATGTGAATAGAACTTGCATAGAACTACTGCCATAACTTATATGGGGCTTTCAAAATTATGCAGAGGCTGAATTCAGCCCAAGAATCACAGACTGCCCCTTCCCAATTTTATCAAATAACAAGATTACAAAACAAGTTATCTCTGAAGAAAAATTCTATAGGAAAAAGTGTGTTCAGCTTAATGACAAACCCCTTACCACATGATATTAATATTCCACTTTAAAGCCCAAGATATTTTCTGGGATGCCTGAAGAACAGTTGGTAGAGTTCCCCCTCATTCTTTTTCAGTATTCCATCTTCAATATCCAGAACTAATACATATAGGAAGGAATGGGAGGCAACTGCCTCCCACTAATCTGCTGCTGCTGCTACTAAAGACAAAACCTGTCCTTCATCTCCTACTAGTGTGATGTCTGATGAACACTCCTAAGAGGTAACAATGCAAAAGGTTATTATTCAGTTAATGCCCTAGCCAAGCTCATGGGTCATCATGAAAACAAGAAAAACAGTTATAAAGGCATATAAACAGTAAAGATAAACATTATATGATTTATAGCACCACACAAAGGCAGAAACAAGAGAGGTTATTAAATAAAATAAAAGGAAAGCTGTAGAAAAAGATGTCCAGGGATAAGAGAAATATGTATTACATAATTCTGAAGTGGAAATACTTTTTTTTAATACAGTCGCTGAAAATTGATGAATATCTCAAGAAATGAACAGGAAGCAAGTATTATACAGGGACTAAGAATTAGATTTCCATATAGTTCATTAAGCATGAAACAACTAAATTGCTCAATGTAACCATGTTTCAAGTTATCTATGTGTTCACATGTATGCGAGATATACTTGCATAGAACTACTGCCATAAACTTTCCACAAAATGTTATGAAAGTGTGCTCTGTACTGCATATGCTTCTAGCAGTAACTTCAGTTGTACTTTCAGTGTCATACAACTGCCATTGTATGGAGCTCTAAGGACTTGACAGATCAGGCATCAAACAAAGGAGATGAGTCAGTCATGTTAATGAATATAACAGGTATGGATGTTTTGGAATGTATACAACATCTTTTGTTGGATGGACAGTTTTAGGATTTAAATGTAATAGAACTCTAGTATCTCTGGAAATAATTATATCAGTTAGGTAGCTATGGAATGTAATGTCTAAACAAGGAAGATTTGATCCTTTTTCTCATGATAGATTAGATAGATAGATAGACAGGCACACTTCATAATGTTTGTACTAAATAATTATATAGAGAATTGTAACTGTATATTTTGTAACTGTTTAATGACATATTATACTTTATTTTTTGTCTGTTGAATTTTTCAACATTTTTAAGCATGTGTTAGATTTTTTTAATATTGTATGTATCTCTGTGTTTTGTTCCTTTTGTTTTTTATTTTAAAAGCAATTAAAATTTATTTTAAAGAGATATGTTTGTGCACTTGAATTATATAAAAAATTGGAATCTATTGTTATACTGTATAAGAATAATGCATGTACTATGGATAGCACACAACAAATGTTGGGAAAAAGAGTCCTTCCAAAGATAGCATCTTTGGTTACAAACATGTACTCATGAAGTGGCACTTTATCAGTGCATTGGAAAGACTAATTAATTATGTTTAATTATTTATTTAAAAAATTGGGAGAGAATCACAATAGAATAATTTCAAACATGAATGAACAATGATCACTTCAAAAAATGCAGTTAGCAACCAATTCTTCTTAATCAATTGTACTACATGTATTAACTTGGAGTTGGGGAAGATATCTTAAAAAAAGTTAGATAAAATATCTCCCTGTCCAAAAGATGCATTGGTTAGAATAGTGATGCAATAATACATAATAAAAATTGGTGACTAATATCAGGTCACCAGTTTACCTAACTTCAATATTGAAATACAGAGGGAAGCAAAAGAAGAAATCAGCTCTGTTCAGTCTGTTCTGATATATTCTGTTGAAACAGTGGAACCCAGCAGTATTTTCTGTTTGGCTTTTAATGTATTTAATGTACAGATATACTCAATGGACATATATTAATGTAATGTAAATTTAATGTATTTTGTGAGAACAAGATAGGCAGCAAGATAAATAATTTAAATTAATAAATGAGAAAATTAATTTGTTAAGTTTAATTGTTTATAAATAAATAATAAAAGTGGTTGTTCATCAGCCCATAATACAGAGAAATGCTGTTATGAATCTAATGAACAAAATACAAATAGTCCTCATTTACGAATTACCTCTTTTAGTGATCATTCACAGAACAATGATGAAAAAGTAACTTCACAACTTCACAGACTGTTAAACAAAGGAAAGCTGAAGTAACATCATAAGCACAGTCATTTCACTTAGTGACCACCATGCTTAACACCTAAATCACTAGTCCCAATTATGGGACTGCCTGTACTGCAATGACACTAAAATTTTTCTTCAGTCCTGGATAATTTTAAATAAGTCTTTGGGATCAATAGTCCTGACAGTGCAGGAGGCTAGTACATTCATTAATTATCTAACATATGAAAGCACTGTAAGTATCAATGTGTTGAAATTATGGCAACAAAGAATGCCGTCTTTTTAGCAGGTAGAAACTATAATCCACAGAGTTCAAGTGGCTTTTAGATGGGATGTGTTAAACTATTGAAATTGGATATTGATTTCAAGCTGAAATCAAGGATTGAACTGGAGGCTAAGTATTAGTCATAACGTTCTTAATGAGAGAAGAAAAAAAACAGTAGAGTGGTCTGTCATGGCTTACATAGCAGCAATTGTCACAAGGAAAACTGTAAAGGGGAATAAAAAGAGACTTCTAAAAAAGTCAAAATCAAAAACATTCTGCAATGGCCAGGTAACTGGATCAAAACTCTTTGAACTGTATAAAATTATTCTACTAATTTTATACTAGAACCCCTTGTGAAAAGCTTCTGTACAGCCTCTACAATCAGCAAGGCTTTATCTGAAAACAAAGAGGAAGAAATTAGGTCTTGAGAGAAAGGGTGGTAGTCAAAAAGATTATCCATCCTCCAGCATACAAATATTATTTCTAGCGGAAAGCCTGAGGTAAGAGTGAGAGACAGTAAGGAGAATTAAGAACCATGGGATAACCAAGTTGCACACTGAGATGTGGAATATCATCATAATGGATAGAAACAGAATAATGTTTATAAGAACGGATGAAAACCATAAAGAAGAGAATGGGAGCTTTGATACAGCACCAGGCATTCGTGCCTCTTTTTCTTCCTTTAAGGCTCACTTCAAGAATTCTTGAAAAAATACTTTTCTTTTTACTGAAAAGGATCAAAAGGAAGAACTTAAGTTTGTAGATTAATAGAGTTGCCTGGATTGGAAGTGGCTCCAATGCTATAGAAGTCAGGACTTGGACTAGACTTGAAACTAAGACTACAGAAGACATTCTTGAAGCCATGCAAATTACATATGGCTGCTCTATGTACGGAACTGGCGGGAAAAGACTAACTGGAAGGCATGCCCAAAGTCAGGAAATCAGTGCAATTCATCTTGCATACAGAGCCTCCTATGTGAAAAAACTGTAGACAGGACAGTTTTTTCACATAGGAGGCCCTATATGCAAGATGAATTGCACTGATCCTATTTAATACATTTATGGTGATAGTGACAACTATCTACCAGATGCTCCTGTCTGTCACATGAGATAGAGGGAATATCCATGCATAAGTTGTTAGCTTGCTCCTATATTTAGAGGAATTTCAAAAAGGTTTGTGAATATTTTCATTAATCCAGATCATGATCTGTAGCAAAAATTGCAAAAACATGCAAACTTTCTTAAAAAGGCAACTGGACTTTTATTCAAGATGTTATTGGAGATGTTTCATATTCAATCCAAAAGGCTTTGTTAATCCAAGTTGCCTTTTTAAGAAAGTTTGCAAGTTTTTGCAATGTTTGCAAGAAATTTCAAAAAGAGATTCTGAGTTTTATGGGCTGCAGAAAATTCCACTGAGAGTCTGCTTGAGAAAAAACAGACAATGAATTTAGAATATATATATATCCAGACAAAACAACAAAGATGTGATAATAAAACAAAAAGCAACAAAACATTAAGTTTTCAGAAAGGAAATAAGGACATTAATCCTGTGGCTGTTGAAAAGGAACTGAGGCTTGGGAGGGATCTAGTTCTATAAAATATATCAACTGATATATTTGTGAGGTACAAAGATCACAATGAACAAGTGCATCACATAATATGCTTGTGAAGTTCACTGCCACATAGTATGACAGTGGTCATAAGTTACATAAGAAATGCGACAGAGAGGAAGCTAATGAAGTTATTTTACAGAATTTGAATAAGCTTCAAATATTTGGACCCAAACTGTTGGGGGCATAATTCAATCAAAGATACTTACAATAACCTTCTAGACGTTTAAAGGAGAAAAAATTAAGTAGCTGTTGAAATATACTTGACCAGACTACATGCATAATATTAAGTGATATAATTCTAAAGTAAAATAAAAACAAATATCAGGCTATACATTACAGTTGTTTGGTTTTGGTTTAATGTGATAATACTCAACCATTATGGTATATAAAATATGGTTTATATTTAAAGTAATGTGTAAGGTCCCCCATTAACTCTTTTCTTCTCAATCATTCCACAGTGACTATGTCTCCATATGACTGGAGAATTTCCAGAGTGAAATTCCGTAGCTTTCTGAAGCCCAGTTCTGAACTTTGAGTGAGCAGCATATTTTTTATCAGAGATATCTATTAATCTTTTATTTCTTCTTCAGAGTTCTTGCTAGCAAGCTCCAACAGTGTACCATAAAGGCTAATGTTGTGATAAATTTAGGATTATCAATAAGAATTGTAAGGAACGTCAAGATTTTAACTTTATATTCTACAGCTTAATTCTGTTATTTTAAAGCAGACTTTTATATATCCCCTCTCATTAAGAAAAGAATATGTTCTCAAAGTAATTAAATACATTTAATTAAATACATTTCATTTTTTCTTTGGTGTGGGTAGGTGAATCTGACACCAATAAAGGATAGAGTCCTGCTGGATCTCAAAAGGAAGTATGTTCCATAAGGCAGGGGGCAGCAATGGAAAAAGCATACTTCCTAGGGCCTGTAAGATGGCAATATTTAAGGGAAGGGACCTGGAGCATACCTACCCTACCTCATCTGTTCAGACAGACAGATATCCTCAGGGAGAAGCAGTCCTTCAAATAACCATATCATGTACGGTTTTCAAGATGATGATCTGCACCTTGAACTGCTTCTGGAGGGAAACTGGAAACCAATACAGCTCATGTAATAGAGGTGCAATGTCAGCAAATCTAAGGGCATACTGATGATACTGCACACCTCAGACCATCAGATGACCTTGCCTGACTTTCAGATAGATATGTATCCAAAACCTTCATAGAAAACTGGTTCTAAACAAAGTACAATTATCAGCTTAGCAGTGAGAAGTTCTTCTTCATTGGATGAAATCAAGCAATGATTTGACAGCTGTATGTTGGAAATCTGGATTCCAATGGATTAGAGTTGATGTCTTAAATAGTTCCTTCCAACTTTTTGATTCACAATTTTTAGGTTAACTGCTGAAACACTAGCTAACCAAAAAAAAAGACTTAACCAGTACTTTGCTCACCTATAGTTTCACCATTTTGAGTCACTGAAATAAGCTTTGATAATATTTTCCAAATACAGCTTTATTTGAAAAAAGAGATGCTATTGATCTATAAAAATTAACTTTGAGAATGTTTCAGGGAACTAAATTGCATTATTCCTTTCCTATGAATTAATTAATACATTTATTTACTTACGAGATTTATAGGTTGCCCCAATCTTTTACAACTCTGGGCAGCTTACAAAATTCAACAATAGAAAACAAAGTAAAATCAAAAGTTGGATAACCAAAAAAGAAAATCCATGAAAAGTCAACATTTAAAACAAAACATCATTCAGAAGTTCTTCAAAATTCAGAAAACACCTTCAAAAAGCAGTGAAGAATCTGCATTACAGCTGAGTTTACACTCAGCAGATTGTTTTCTAGAAATCTACTCTTTGAAAAACATTAGAATACACATTACCCACACTTAAGGAAATATTACTCAGAAAATTGTGTAAATATAATAAGCATGTAGCTGATCTTATCTGATCCCCAAGAGCAGGTTGTATCTGATTAATACTCAAATGGAAAACACTTGCTATGTCAACAAGACTGGAAAACTGAAAAGACATCTCAGAAGCAGCCAGTATCAAACCACTTCTATATAATTTCCAATAAAATAACCTGAACATCTCTATTAAATTTCCAGAAATCAAGCTTATTTCTGCTGCAGTTATGTATTTTATCTTTAGCAAGTGTAATGTCTGGTCAACCCCCAAATCAGCCCACATAATGTGTTTTCCCACCACAATTGATCTTGATGTTCTGGCATGCCTGGAAGTTGGTGCTCTTTTTTCTACTGCCTTAAGTCAGAATTACAGCTTTTCTTTTTGTTTCCTTCCCCATTTACAAAATATGATTTTCTCCACAAATTGTTGTTTTCTTAAGATGACAGATCACTATACTGGTTTCTCTCTATCCCAAGGCCTAATAAGAAGTGAAACAAATGAGGAAGAAAGAAAACATTAGCCAAATTACAATACCAATTCCACAGATGGAAGTTCCAGAAAATTCATTCTCTTATACTGATATATTAGATGTAAAAATCAGGCTAGAAGAGCAGGACATATCCTTCTCTCTACTAAAACCAGAATTTATCCCTCCTTTTCACTAGTAAAAGTCCTCCAGAATGCTGTTGCAGAGTAATAGGCCAATAGGAGAGGTTTGCATTTGGATTTGAAACCTACATGACAAGTGATAGTCCAGTGAAAAATCAGATTAAAATCCCTTCTACTATCAACCCCATTCCAAAGCTGTTGCATTAAGATCATGATCATGAAGCTCTTTGAAAAACTGATGCTGATCCATCTGAAAACCATCACAGATCTGCTGCTGGATCCTCTGCAGTGTGCCTATCAAGCAAACAGGTCAGCAGATGATTCTGTCAATATGTCACTGCATTACAGCCTGCAAAATTTGAACTGCCTCAGTGTTTAACACCATCATCCTAGAGATCCTTTGCTACAAAAATGATCCAGCTCACTGTACCGCCCTTATCTGTAAGCGGATAACTAGCTTTCTGACAGAAAGCAACAGGTGAGGCTAGGGAAAATTACATCCAATTCTTGGACAATCAGCACTGGTGCTCCTCAAGGATGTGTGATCTCTCCACTACTTTTCTCCCTCTGCACAAATGACTGCACCTCTAGTGATCCCTCTTTAAAATTCTGATGTTTGCAAAGGACACAACAATCACTGGAATCATTAAAGTCTGCATATAGATGGGAAGTTGAGCAGCTGGCCCTGTGCTGCAGTTGAAACAACTTAGAACTGAACACACTAAAAATTGTAGAAATGACAGTGGATTTTAGAAAGAGATCTATCATTTTATCCCCCTCATCATGCTCAACTACACAGTATCAGTAGTATAGTCGTTCAAGTTTATAAGCTCTGTAATCTCCCAAGACTTAAAATGGGCAGCTAACATCAACACCATTATTAGGAAGGCACATCAGAGGATGTCTGTGAAGACTCTCATTCATCCAGGGTAATTGCATCGCAACAAAAGTTTAAAAAAAAGGCATCTGGATTGGATTTTTTAAGTAGAAGACGTTTCACCTTTTATCCAAAAGGCTTTCTCAATTGAGAACTTTTGTTGCAACATCAGAGGATGTATTTCCTCTGTGATCTCAAGAAGTTCAGCATGCCTCAAGAGCTGCCAATATAGTTTGATACAAAAATCATCGAGCCTGTCCTTTGTACTGTCTGGGTCAGTGCAGAAATGTATGTCCCATACAGGACATGTACAGACTCCAACATACAGTCAAGATTCCAGAAAGAATAATTACAACTAACCTGCCCTCCATAAAAGACCTGTATACTGAGAGGGTCAAGAAAAGGGTGGAGAAGCTATCTGCAGACCCCTCTCACCCTGGACACAACTTGTTTGAATCTCTTCCCTCTGATAGGCAGTACAGGGCACTACATACCAAAACTACCAGACACAAGAATAGCTATTTCCTCTGTGCCAACATTCAAATGAATACTTGATTCATGCTATATGATCATGCTACATGACAGAATGTAAGATCAGAGAATTCTAAATTAACCCAAAAGTTCTGTCTAATGTGTATACATACCTATTAATTCTATATGATACTTTGTTTTTACTGACTGCACACTTACAGAACAGCTAACATTTTATGTACTCTTATACAGGTGTTTTGCCAGTTCTACCGGAGTCAAATCCTTGTGTGTCTAACCATGTATCTGAGTATCTGGAAATAAAAAATAAAAAACACCGCCACAAGTACTGCCTTCGATTCTTTAATAAGGTTTTGGTAGTATACAAGCTTTTTTTCCGATTGTCTGGATTAACATACATGGATTTAAAAAAGGCACAAAATCCATTGCACAGCTTCGGTTTAGTTTTGTTTCTTGTTTAAAAGATGAAGTTGCTTGTTATTTGTGATTTCAAGTGTAGGATCTTACAGTACTCTGCAGCATTTACAGCATATTCTACATACAAATAATTCAGTGCATGCTCTTATACATAAGATAGAATTCAAGTTCTGTCTTACCACTTAGTCTCTCTATATACAGAAGTAGTAGTACAGTGTTTTTATCCAAAAAAAGCTTCATTTTTTTTCATACATGCTTAGTTTGCCCAGGAGAATAGTGCAAGCATATTATACAATGTCAGTACAAAAAAGTGAAAGTTAGGGACACAGAGAATTACCTTCAGTTCTAACAGGCAACATACACAAAGAATAAAAAGGTTCAGGAAAAACAAACTTTTGAACCCATTCTGGCAAGTTGGTCCTTCCAAATTAATTCTTGCTATGCCACAACAAAGTTATACCTCATAATCCTCCTAAGAGGGGTTTTAGGCCTTTTTCAATCTTGATGCTAAATATACATGTGTCCTTCTACAATAATACCAGGATGATTCTAATTCCTGAGGTTTTCATTCAAAAGATACTTAAATTATTAAGAATTGGCACTCCATACAAGAAAAAGCAACACAAACTTTGTAACATCCACATGGTTGTCTTGAAAAACACAAGATAGTATGCTGCCATTGGACAAAAAGCTGGTGCAAATGTAATATGGTTCATACCTTGACCAAGCATTCATTCTGTAATGTGAATTCCATTTTTTCTAAACAGCATCCAACAAATACATCAATACTAACTTTCACTCTGATAGAGCTAAGAAGTGACTAGCCTTAAAATGAAAGATTTGACATCAGAAATCCCCTATGTGCACAACTGAGGCTCAGGGCTACATGTTGCACCCCTACCCCTGCAAGCTTTCATTGCTGTTCTAGAAGCCTCTAAAATTATTATATGATAGAACAAGACTATATGACTGGAGAATAATTAATCACATTTATTTTTGATTACATTTAAATGAAAATGGAATAAAATTCAGTTTTTGTCACAGCCACATCTTTTTGGAATGTGGCCTCTTGTTTTTATGCTCTGGAACAACAGAGAGGAAGTTTTGACTTTGTAGCCAATAAGATGCATGTGAGATGGGAGGATTTGCTCTAGGGAAGGAGAACATGATTCTACCATAATCCAAAATACAGCTAAAAATTAGTTCTTTGTATATACACAGATCTTATAAAATGATCTCTGTTGCACTTCTATACATACTGGGATTACAATGTAAACAGAGGGAAAAAATGATCCAATCCTTCTCTCCTTCATCATCTTAATACTGTCAACTGCTGATCCACAATAAAACAGTAGTAGCAAGTATGCAGGCTTAGGATAAGGCAAAAGAAGGATATACTAGTCCCTGAGGATGCTGATGGTTTTATGAGAAAAATCTAGAAAGCCCAAGAACAGTACACAAGTTAACAAGTGATCTCAGGTCTATGAAACTAGATGCTTAGTCCTGAGAAATGCAGATGTAATCCAACAAATGAGAATCCAGCTCTCACTAGAATTAGTTATTAGAGCATGGGTTTAGTATATCCTGAAATCAGTATTATCTTTTGCAGGCAGAGTATGTTAGTTATTTAGAACTCGCAGACTTGAAATAGAATTTCAAAATTTTAAGAACTTGTAGGATACCTACTTAATAAAATACAAATCCAGCCCTTGCATATTTTTACTGTAATATATTCATTCTCACCAACTTAGTATTCTAAATTCTGGACATACGGTATGTATTGCTTAATAGCTTTCAGAAGCTATTCCTCCCTTTATAGTTTGTTTTCTAAGCTAAGGATAGGTCCAGGTATGTTTCTGGTGCTCCTGATTCATCAATACAGTCTTGCACTATGCTGGCAATCATGGCTATTACTATTAGCAGGCTAAAATACACTGCAATCTAGATTGTATGAATCAGAAACACTGAAATTAACCCCAGATAAAATATGCCTTTCATTAGTCAATCTTTCATTTTGGAACTCTTCATATATTGCTATGTTTCTACCTGTCAGAGGTCTTAAAAAATAGGAAGACAGAAAAGGATGGAAATTTGATTAACCATTTTTGTTCCAATCTTAAGAAGGAATAAACTGTAACATTCACCTGAAAATATTAGTATCTTCTTGGTACAGTGCTAAGGCCAAATATAAGTAAGCTCTGCTTTTCTCAGGAAGGACCAAAGTGAAGGGGCAAGAAAGTGTCCTTTGAGCAACCTTCTTATTCTATTGTTTCATGGAGCAGCTTTTGCAATGTAGATGCATTTTATGTTAAGAGATAGTTTGCCTGTATTTGCAATGAATTGTTGATAAGGAAGCTCTGTGATTTATTACAAAAAGATATAATTAAGCCAGGTACACTGAAGAGACAGGATTCAACAGAAAGCATATCATACTGTTAAAAAAATCATAAAATTGAATCTGAATGTTAAATTACATGCAGGTTAATGCAAACATGGAAATCAACTTTCAACTCCAGATTATATCATTATAGCAGCTTATGTGTGTGTTTTTACATTCACTGTATCATTTTTTTCAGTTGTCTGAATATTACAAACAATGACTACCAATACATTGAATGGAGTGTTAAAAACATTTACTATAAATGTTATTCTTGTGCTGTTGCTGCTAAAGCAAAAGTAAATGTAACAGTGACTCAATATATAGAAGTCTAACAATAGAAGGTAATAGGGCATTGACCAACTGTTACTTTATAAATGTTACCAAAACTAACAACAAAAAATACTCTCCTGGTTTCATATTATTGTAGGGAAAGACAAAATCCAATAAATCATGTTACAATACTACATAACTTGTATCAAGAATTCTTGTAAAATAAGGTAGCATAGATTGCAAGCTGCACAAAACCACACAAAATACACGCTGATAACCTAACCCTTCAAAGTGATTGATTTTGATCTGCAAGTACAAAGTCAAATGCCTTAATCCAAATGCAATGGGAAGTTAAACTGGAACAGCAATTTC
>JANHZU010004689.1:56123-73774 GCA_032468055.1 Acrochordus granulatus
GCCTCTAACACTTGTTATGAATCCATTTTGTTGCTCTGAAAAAAACAAATCAACTTGTTTTCCTAGGTTTATATCCAATTTTATTAGTGAGAAATAAGTGCACATCCTCTCACTAGTTATTCAGTAGATTAATACCCGCTTTTAACAGTTTTGGGCAGTTTATAAAAATACAATCAACACAATTATAAACATTTATTAATCACAAGAAATATAAAACAGTAGGGTATTAAGATCTGGAATGAATATATGTGGTTTTTAGACCTCCCTAACTTCAGTAAAAGAGAAACAAATATAAGTTTTTGATCACAATGGCTACTGCCTCTGAACAAGTTCAGCTTGCTTTCCTTCAAATTTTCCTTCAAGCTCACAAATGCTTTCAGAGTTGTTTGTTTTCTATAGATTTTGTTTCTTGATCAGCCATTTAGCTCTTTAAACTTTCTGATCTGTTCACCAAAGACTGCTTACTTCCAAACAATGAATGTGACGAAACAGTGGTTTAATTTCAGTCCAAATGAAATTATCATCACAAGCATTTCATGTCCATCACGGATTTTCCTCACCATGAAGAAAGCATGGCTCCTGCACTTGATTAGAAGCACAAGGCCAGGCTAATAAAGGATCTACTGAAGGCTACTCCTAAGTCATCCTTGACAAATGCCTATTACCATATTTTATTTATTTATTGAAGAAAATTTATAAGGCCACCCAAGTTAGTCCAAGTAAATCCAGGCAGCTTACAAAAATAAAACACCACTACAAATCCCCAGTAACCCCATCTGCTTGGTGACAACAGCCAGACCAGCCACTCGATGGGCTCCATCACTCTGGGGTCCCCAGGCCCATTGGAAAGAACCATATTTTCAGGTCCTTGTGAAAGAGTGTCAGAGAGGAGCCAGTATTATCCCTGCAGGGATGCGGTTATACAGGGAGGCCACCACTACAGAAAAGGCCCTTCTTCTTGGTCCCACTAAATGGACCTCCTTAGGAGAGGGGACCTATATCACTCCCTGCCTCCCCGCTCTGGTGTGTCAGGTAGATGTAACTGGGAAAAGGTGGTCCTTCAAATAACCTGCTCCCAAGCCACATAGAGCTTTGAAGATGACAACCAGCACCTTGAATTGGACTTGAAAGCAAATTGGCAGCCAATACAGCTTCTGCAAGAGAGGTGATACATGTGCAAGGCTAGGCTTACACAAAGGCTTACTCTGTGTTTTGCCCCAGATTCACGCCTCTTTTATCTGACTGTTGTCTCTTCCTCCTCTCCCTCAGAGTCATTCCTTCTGCCCTTGGCACAAGACATTTGCTTTGTTCCCACTACACTTCCAAGGCGTTCCAAGCACAGATGGGAATTAAAGAGTCATCTCTCACGCCATTATATTTCAATTCTGGGAAGGAGCTCAAATTGAATTTTGGAGTCACCGAACATGGTGAGGTACCTCCAGGGGGAATCAACCTGGCACCACACATCTTTGCTCTACTACTATAATTAGACAAAATTGATGTAACTCTTTGTCTATACAAATATTACATATAATGTAAATGGCAATAAATAATACTTTTACTTGTATTAGCCACAGCTACTCCCTTACTGTCCTCTTACCAAGAAGAGGGAAGGCGTGTAGCATAACATGAACTGGGAAAACTTGAAGATCAAGCCATTTCCTCGAAGCTTTGGCCTTTTGTTATTAAAATCATTGTTAAAAGTTTTTCGTGATTACATCATGAAGCTAAACTAGCTGGTGATATTTTTATAAGGAATCTGATACTCCTGAACAAAGTCTAGTAAATTCTACTTGGAAACTCTGCTTTGACTTGACTCATCCATTTCTATACCTGAGAGATATTTCAATAGATTCTGGAAGTACAGTGGAACCTCGCAAGACGAGACTAACCCACTCCGGAAGAACGCTCTCAGTGCAAAATGCTCTTAAAGTGAGATGAGGTTTCCCATAGGAAACAATGGAAAGTCGGACGATCTGCTCCATGCCCAAAAAAATATTCACCAAAAAATCATTTTCAATGGAATTTGATGTAGAAATGATTGTCCCTAACATCCGAAACAAGTAACCATGATTAACACACGATATAAAGCAGAAATAGAGTAAACTAACCAGCACTCATGGATCTGCTTCGAGGCTGCTGCTTGGCCGGCTGCTGTCCGGCGCTCCTTGCTGGCTCAGAGGATCCACTGCCGCTGGAGGCAAAAGGGCCTTTCCCCTTTTCCCTCAGCAACATCTCACAGTACAGCCGACGGTCAGTATTGAAGTAAACTGCACATGGCAGCGTGGACAGAACTCTCATGCGGTTGCTGTCTGAAGGGGAAATACAGAGTGCACTGACTGATGACGCATAGGTTACCACGCGAAGCTTGCTTGTCTTGCAAGTCGCCACTCGTCAGCCAAAATAAATTTTATTAATTTTTTTTGCTCGTCTTGCGAGGTGCTCTTCTTGAGAGGTACCACTGTAATATCCATTCCCTCAGTTCTCCTTAACAATCGGTATCCAGAGTTGTAAGTTTGACAGCACATATTTATTTATTTAAAAGATTTGTGTAGTTTCCCGTTTTAAACACAATTCAGGGAGGTGATAATCATACCATAAAACAAAACCCCGGTGCTTCAGTCATTCCTTTGGGATGCTGTACAATCAACTCCAGATATCCTCATTCTATCTCGTAGCCTGGGTAAAAAAACAGGTCTTGATGATTTACAAAAAGCTAAAAAATTGGGGTAGGGGGCTGCTGAATCACTGGGAAGAGAGTATTCCTTGAGGTAGAGGCAGCGTCAAGCACAAGCAAAAACAACCTGGTTATTGCTGAAAGTCTCTGTACAGAAATCTTCTCAGGAGGAGGGTTTTCATCTGTGAGAAACTAGATGACAGCGAACAGAATATGGGGGGTGGGGTTGGCCAAGTGGGTTTGGACCTCACTGTCTTATTCTACGTAAAGATTCTAAGCTGATGCCTCATTTAACGCCTCCTCCTGGTTCTGCCAGCCTCTCTCCTCCAGGCAGCTATGGAAAAAGTACACTTCCAGGGTCCCACTGGGTAGAAGGTTTTCTGGGAATGTAGGAAACATGCCTACTTTATCCAGCTTGGTCGGGTGGGCAAATATTCTCAGGGAGAGGTAATCCCACAAATAACAGTTGACAGTACATTGGCCCTGGTTGTGTAATACGCTCAGCTAGTCATGGATGGTTAGAATGCCATGCAAACATCCTACAACAGCTAACTATCTCAGTCAAGAATTGCCAAAGGTGTTAACTTTTAACTCTAAATGGCTACTCAGGATAGTTTAAAGTAAGTACCTCTCCAATACTATAAGTACCTGCATCATGTGAATAGCTAACTGTGCAGGCCTCCATTCCTGGCTGCGATGACACCAAAATGACAAAATGTGCATTGTGATAGCATGAGCCATGGTCTGCCCTTTCACATTTCAATGCTGATATCATTTGTAACTACATAAGGGGCAGTTTGCATCATGACGTACCTTTTCTCACTTGCGGACTTCTGTGACCGACGAGTGATTAACTGACATCCTGGCTTTCAGAATCTCTCTAGAGTTTCCTTCTGTGTGGCCATTTTATTTTTCCACAGAAATAACCCTGGAGCTACACCAGGGCAAAAGGGAGCAGGAATGGGAATTGGTGCAACCTTGACTCCAGTGGTATTAATACTGATTCTGACACCATCTATTATTTTTCTTACTTCATTTTGCTCGGCATACCTGATTTACACTATTGTTATGGAGTTATAGTAAATAAATAACTCATCATGTGAACACAGTCACGGTCTCTTTAATCCATACATCCAAAAGTAACAATGAAGTTTATAGGGGGGGAGGTTAAGCCTGTGATGGCATCATCAGAAAGGATTACTTGACATACTCAACTGTTTTAGGAAGATAAATTTAATCTAAACCCAGTTTTGCATAGGGTTAAATTATCTTTATCAACTCAATCCATTGCCCTATTTGCTTATCTATTGCCTACTGCTAACAATTAGTAGGAGGGGTAAAAAAAGAGTTTTCATAGTCATAGTCAAAATCTTGATTTTTGGGCTCCCTCCCATCCCTCTGCTGCCTGACTAATCGGAAGAGAGATCGTGGTGTCATGAAGCCTTCCCAGGACTCTCCTGATGCAAAGGCATGTCCTGGAGGACGTAGATGGGGCTCCCAGAAATGCCAAACTGGTGGTTTTTGATCTACTTGCTGTGATATGTTAACAGAAGCCCCTATGAAGAGAATGTACCATATTAGGTCAGTGACTGAGTCAAGCATGACATTTTTTTAAAAAAAAGTAACTGGGGAAGGGTTAGGAAATTACCATTGAGAGAGAAATATCTAGCACCTTCCATGTTATTTGTCCCATTTAGTGTTTCCCCTTTCCTTGAAATTTTGGGAAGAAGACAGAAAAGTACCACACATGTTAAATGATAAGTAGCACTGAGAGGCCAAACAGACTGGGGGGGGGATGTAGGTTCTCAGCCTTTTTTTCCCATGTCTAAGGCTGATGAATTTCCAGATGCATAGATTTTTTAAAATGGAAGAATAGCTCATTAGGAAACACTGCCATCTCGTGTTTAAAAAAATGAAACTTAGTTCTGACTATATTAGAGCTTCCACCCTCTATGTTATACACCAGATTTTCTTTTCTCAGCACTCCAACATCCATTGTTAAACAAATTAATGTCTATGGTGCCACATAAGTTCAGCACCATTCAATAGGGTTCTTTAAAAAAACAAGTCATGTTTAATTAATTTAGTTTTAAATTAAACTAAACATTTAATTTAGTTTTCACATAACTGAAACAGGCACACAGCTTTATGACATTTAGCATGCCATTAAATTAGTATTCCTCAATTTTGGCAACTTTAAGATGTGTAGATGTCAATGCCCAGAATACCCTGGCCAATATGCAAGTATCCACACATCTTAAACTTGCCAAGGCTGAGAAACATGTATTAAATCATGTACTTCTCAGCCAAACAACTATACTTCTACAAGTATCTTACTACAAAAGTGGAAAAATTGTACAAATTGGACATTGAGGTGCAGGCTGGAAGATGATAAACCCATCAGATAAAGCAGAATGTCACCAGAGTAGTTCCTATTACAGGGAGAAATGGTGATATTTGCCATTGTTTTTTAATATTTATATTTCTCTTATCAAGATCACAGAGGAGACCTTAGGATTTTTCACTATTGCAGGCTGGGTTTGCAAAGCTGTGTCTACAATTTGTATCTTTAAATGTGTTCCCATATGTTTATTATTCTCATTTTACTTTTCCACAATCTTTATTTTCTGACAGATTTTTCCCCAAACTGCAACAACAGAGAGATGAGGCTGAAATCACATAATTGTATTCTGAAATCCCAATGCAAATTCCAATAAGGCAACTCCATACACATTTTAAAAAACCGGTTATGAAGATAAGGGCAGACCATAAGCAGGACACAAGGCAATTTTATAACCAACTAATTTTTTAAAAAGTTGACAAAATTGGAGAAACAGTGAAGATGATGATGATACAGAAAACAAATATTCCTAGATGTCCCTTTGAATCATTTTCCATTAAAGTCTTTTGAAATTAATTCAAAAATTCACAAAGATGAATTTGGGAGAATGGCTTTATTTGAGGCTGTCTTTTCTTTTTTTACTGCAACTGTCAAGGCTTGCAACATCAATTCTTCGTTATTCTGGATGTTATAGTAACACAGATTCATCTTTATTGTAAGTCAAATCAGTCACATGGTGACAATCATATGGCAACATCCACCATAAAATAAAATGAAAATTCAAAATAATGATTTTAAAAATGAGATTGACATTCATTCAAAAAGCAAGAATGCCCAAATTATATTGTTAAACTCATGTGCTTTCCTCACATAGGCCTCAAAATTACCATTCAGGACCATTTGTAGGGAAAGTCAAAAAAGTCAAGTCCACAACAAGTCCTTTCCCCTTTTCATAGGAGTTCCAGGGTGTCCACAGAGATCTCCATTCATATCCATGGATACCTAATTCTGATTTTAAATAAAATAAGCCAGAATGGTAAAATTGTCCTGAGATGCTTAATGAGATTATGAGAATAATCACTTTGCTTCTGATAAATAGTGCTTGCCACACCCACTGTGATAGACATTCTGTGAATAAATCCATCATAATATCTTTTCAAAATTCCACGAGTGCCCACTGGACTCCTAATGTAATATGACTCAAAGAGACGGTATGCTAAGCAAGAAATAAATAAATAACATAAGGTTCCACACACAGAGTCATAATTTAAACCTAGCTTGTTTGAAAAGTTTCTAATTACAAAGAATATTGCATGCTTCATTCACTAAGCTTCGTGGCCTTAACATTCATTTAAATGTTTATTGGATTAAAGCTTCTGGCTACATCCATTTTAATTAACATTTGTTATTAATTCTTTTCTTTACTGCAGTTTAATATTGGTGGTGAGCTTTTATTGCAGCCCTCTTATGGTATCAAGAACCCAAAATAAAAAAGTGAACTATAGTAAGAGGTGTTGGAAAATACAGGTTGGGCAAACAATTGTAATGCCCACTATAGTCTTTAGGAATATTTTCCCATGTCACTAAGCAACTGAGTTTTAATTAGACTGGGTGACTGGGGTGAAGATAATATATGCGATAGATTGTAAAGAGCCAAATACTAACCAGGTTTTTTATATACCCTGAAAGAATCATTCACCGGTGGGAAATGAAGAACATTTGGGATGTTGGGATTCTCCTTATCTTCAGAGACATAGCACTCCTTTAGATTTTGCTTGTCATCTTCAGTCGGCATAAGTTTAGGAAAAGGGATGTCTTGATCCAAGCAGTATTTGCCCATCTATTCTATAGACTATAAAGGAAAAGCAAATACAAAAATAAGGCTAGATTTTTTTCCCCTGAAGTTTAGATCTAGTTTCTTCAAACCCAGCTAATGGGTTTAGTAATACTTTAGGTCGCAGAGCTCAGCAATATTTGGCAGTATTTTAAGATGGTGAGATCATTGAATCTGCATGTTTTGTTGGCCAAAATTTGTTATACTGATCATAAAAAAGCCATAGATTTCTTTTTCTTTTAACAGACTTTTTTACAATCAGGAATCAGTTTATATTTCATAATTAATGATTAATTGTACCAGAAAATTCTGCAAACGCTTCTATAATTCATACGATGAGAAAAACCACTGAGAAGAAGAACCAAAATGTGCTTTGGGCACAGCTGCTGTAATTGGAGCTGCCCAAAATGGTTGATTGCTGGCGCTACTGAAGGAATTCTCTCTCCTTTTAAGTAATTGACCGAGGACTAAAAAGCTAAGCAAAAACTAAGGCAATAACCTTATTTTCCCAGACTGACTGGGAATTCTAGAACTGAAATCCACAGTCTTAAGTTGCTAAGGTTAGGAAACACTGGCTTAAACCAATCACCTTTGAAATTCTGCTTATTATCCAAAACAGGGTTGCTGAGAGAGAGAGAATGAGAGAGAAAGATGGGAGAATATGATATGTGAGGGAGATGCTGCAGAAGAAGGGTATCAGCAGTAGAAAGGACAGATCTATTATAATGAAGGATCAGCTAGAATTCCACTTTGCACCATATTTATCTTAAATTATAATGTTATCCTTTTCAGCTACTATACAGAAATATTGGTTTTGTTAGTGTGGATCTATATGTTTAAAATAAGGTAACAAA
The DNA here is from genome assembly GCA_032468055.1 of Acrochordus granulatus. Classification (NCBI taxonomy): domain Eukaryota; kingdom Metazoa; phylum Chordata; class Lepidosauria; order Squamata; family Acrochordidae; genus Acrochordus; species Acrochordus granulatus. The sequence goes on from JANHZU010004689.1 coordinate 63,830, forward strand.
ATCTTATTCCTCCTTCAACTATAAGTCAGAATAAACTTACAGTAAATCTGATCTCCAGCAAATTATAGTCAAATGACAAAATAACATCCACTTTCCTTTCCTCTCTTAACAGGGGAGGACAGCTAGTATTAATAAAGTATTCAGCATCAACTAGGCACAGTTCTTTTACCAATGGAGTGAGATGGTTAGGATTCTGGTCTAGATTATTATCTGAAAGGCAAATATTTCGTGTTACTCTTGATCATAAAAGGCATATTTGGGTGATATTAATTAATGAAATATTTCTGGAAAAGGAGCTTTTGGATGAAATCAGAAATCTCCGTTTTCATTGTCATTTTACAGATTTAAGACAAAGAGCTCCTATGGGCCACTGGTAGTCAGCAAGGAATCTCAGATGACTAGCTTTGGTAAGGATGGATGGATGGACCCAATGTCAAGAATTCAAGGTGATATATCCAAAATTTAAGGGAAAGATTATTTATCTTGCCATATAGAAAATGTTTTGTGTTGATGATAATTCTTGTGCATTTGGAGACCTCTCAGGAAGTTAGGTTTCAATTATCTTACCTGGGAGTTGAATCAGAATTCCATTGATATATTTTCTGACAGAGTAACACAAGCTTTCTGAGATACAGGAGACTGATCTGAAGAAGGATCATTGTCTTTGAATGAAACAACAGCACCAAATATATACTATGAGAAACTCTAAGGAGCACCACGCATATTGATTGTTTCCCACTGTGATCACTTAATTACCTCTAGTTCATAATTATGCTAATTTTTTCTAAATAACATGAGGTCTACTAAAGATCTTGATCATTTGTATCTATCATTAATAGCACAATCCATTCCAACCCTGAAAATCCCCAACTTCATCTGATCTTGGAAGCTAAGTAGGGTCAGGCTTGTTAGTACTTGAATGGGAATACTAGGTGCTGTATTTTGGAGACCCAGTTTGGTCTAGTAGATAAGGCTCCAGATTAGAAACCAGGAGATTATGAGCTCAGTGCCATCTTAGGCAAGAAGGTCAGCTACTTGATTTTGGGCTAGTCATTCCCTCTCAGCTGTGACATCAGGCTTGGATGACAAGTCTGTCAATCAATCCTTGTCACAATCAATGGATCAATACTCAGTTGATCTGGAAAATGAAATACTCTATACTTACAGAAAAAAAATAGCACAATATCATTTTTTTTAAATAAGAACTTTTAAAGCTGAGCAATAAGAGAGAGAAAATACTGTGGGTAGGGAATGCAATTCCTAAATTGAGAAGACTGCAAGTTGCAGTCAGTAAGGAAACAAAGTGATCTAACCAAAGAAACTTACCAAATAAGACTTAAAAAAATAAACCCTCTTATTGTACATATTGTACAGTAAACCCAATGATTTAAATGGAAATTGTGGCATCTGTCCATCTTTTTCTTTCACCTGTGATCTATGTTTAAGATTCCAGTCCAGGCAATCTGTTTACTGACTGTCAGAAAGGAATTTCCTACTTTTACAAACTGTCTTGTGTAAAAATGGCAAACTATGCTTTCGCAAAACATATTCTTCTGGTTGCAGCCAAATTGTTGAAGTAATGAAAAAGTTTAGTATAAATTATACTAGTGTTTTTTTGGTGAAGCACAAAAAGCAGAACTGAAGATCAACAAAACTCCCCCCCCAATTTTGGGAAGGAGAGGAACATGAACAACCATATGAGTTAGTAACCATATGGGTTGCTTTACTGTACAGCTAGAAAATATACAGTAAAGAAATATTCCCTAATCTGGTGTCTTCCAGGTGTGATAGTAATTAAACTCCCAAAAATACTGAATAATCTGGGGAAAGCTAACATAATTTAATTTAATAAATAATAATAATAAAAATAATTATGGTCTTTGCAGAGACTCTACATTGCAATCAGTATTAAGGTCAGTACACCAAATAAAAGGTTCAAGGTTCTTACCATGTTCTTACCATCTTTTCCATGCTTGGGGAAGGCTGCTGCTGCCACAACTTATATAAATTCCAGAAATCCACCAAATTCAAAGAAAATATGTTCCTCGAAATTCATGAAAATGTATGTGATATGGGCACATTGAGTACAATACTTTATTTTGTCTTCAAATCACCTCCAACTAATCAGCTAATTACAATACTGAAGAATCTTGTCCTGGTCAATAGAAATGGACAAATCAATCAATTTGGCATTCTCTCAGTTTTTCAAATCCCCAACTCAAAGCTATTTTGCCCTGTTTCCACATCAGGAAATGTGTTTTTAATACAACTTTTTTCCTGCTTGTTTGAGTTGTGGATTGCATATTTGGGAAAGTGTAGATGCATTCTGTTTCTCATGCAAGTTTGGGAATAATGCACTGACTAAAAGGGAAGGAGGTCACCTCTACATGTGATTTACTTTAATTTTTTACATTTGAATTCTGTAGGAATATGGATCCCAAGTGAAATCCTCCTCCCTATAGAAATTGCATGCAGCCATTATTAATACATGCTAGTAGAAGCTAGTCTACTCCAAGAAATCTTGATCTGATCAAGACTGTGTATAGTGGTAGCTGCTCTAAATCAAAAGGAATTTCAGCTTCCTAAACTCAATGGCAAGCATTGGGCAGGATCGCTATAGGCCAATGGAACAGCAATTCTTTCACTCAGCCAGGTGGGCATTATGGAAAATCAAAAGAATTTTAGCTGAATATTGTAAAGGAGAAGAGTCAACCACTCCAAAATAATTTTTTCTCATGGTAGGTGGACTTTGGTGCTATATCCAATCACCAGTGGTGAGATCCAACTCAGAAACCACAAGTTTTCTTATTCTATTCTATATTCTAACTTATGTATTTTTTTCATTGTCCATAATAAATCTGCAAAAATGTTTTTATATTTACAAACCAAAATCAAAGCTATTATGTGATACAGGTGGCTTGTTTCTTATCAGATTGGAATCCTACCATCTATATACTACTAAAACTCTTGGGTCTATAGCCTTTAACTGAGCGAAATGATGCATCATAGGGCAAAACCTTTTCAATCAGGATACCTCAAATGGGCTAACATACAGAACAATTTCCATGGGAATGAAATTTTGGAAAGTTCTTGCCATTTCAGGAAGAATTGTTGCTGTTCAGCACCACTGCCACATTACTGAAGTCATGTGATCCTCATTTATAATGTTCCCAGACACCTTCCCACAAGTCAATAGGAAACCTGGAAAGCTTGCAAGGAGAAAGTCAATGAGGATGACATGAGGATGGCTGATGCAGGAGGGGATTGGGCTTGCAACTTCCTTCTTCGGAAACTTGCAGAGAAGCTGCACATTGTTCATGTACAGTAGGTCTCCCACATCCACACAATCTCCGCCAGCCCCTCTGTGTCACAAATATATCTGAAAGAATGATCCAATGGTTAATGGGTTGTCTAGTTACTATTGTTCAGTTTTTATCTGCAGCAATTTCCATGAGAAAGTGTAAGATGTCCAAATCTTACAAATCTAGGGGACTTTAAAAAAAAACCTACAGTCTCTTAATTTTATATCATATTTTCATTGCTTTTGTTTTATTTTAATGTAGTCTCTGGGCTTATATTGCTGGTCATTGACTGTAATTACATTTAATACATGTGTAAAAAATAAAAATGCAATTGGGAGTAAATATGCAACCCATTCTCTTTAATTTCTTCCTAAACTTCTTGAATGTACATTACTTTGAAGAGGTTTTTGGAAGTATTCCTAGTTGAAACTTTTGCTTTAATCTTTTATCATGGCATTCTTTGACACTCCACACATGACTAGAGGAAAATTAAAAAGGGGTAACAATAGCTAAATGCTAAAACAAAGGAGTAAACTATTTTGTTTGCAGATTGCCCATGGCCTTTGGGCATCTTCCAGGCCACAGATGAGTCTGGGACAAACTAAATTTTGAATCTAATTTGAAGTGAAATTGCCATATTATAGGTTAATCTTGTTAAGGTGAGGCATAATGGAATCTTGCACTAATTGTTCTTAAGGATTTAGAGGATGAATTAACCTTTTGTGCTTTTAATCTGCCAAAAAGATTCTAACAATTTCAGCTTTGTTAAGAGAATGGCTCTTGAGTGGCAATGAAGTTTGAAGTTGTCATTGTTAGAATGAGCATCATCGTTTTTCTAATCAAAAGCTATTTTTCTCTTATCAAAGCAACGTCACCTTCCAACCCTCGATTCTGATCTTTCTTAAAACAATTTTCCCATAAAGAACTCACTTTCAAAACTTTCAGGGCAAATAAAGGCCTCATATTTAGAAAAAAAAACACTTCATAAGGAAAAAATTCACACCATTCTGTTACATGAATGAGAAGTCAAACATTGAAATGGCTACAGCCTATTGCCTAAAGTTAAGAAAGAAGAAAAATAAAATCAGAGCTGTTGCATTAGGTAAATAAATAAAACAGATTTGTCTCTCATTCATCAAGTTTTTGGCATTGTCCTGAAATGACTTACATGCTTGTGATTGTAATTTTCAGAATTGTAAAACTAAAAACCTTTAAATTCAAAAGTGCTTTTGATGTCCTCCTTGACGCTGAGGGCCAGATAGACAGGCAGTGGATCTTGTCCCTGATTAGCAGCTGTTCTTGCTCTGAGAGTTTGCCATCAGCCTGCTTAAGGAGAAAAAACAATATTTTGAATCACAAAAATAAAACAAGAATTAATTCAAAAGTTAAAATTAATTTTATTTTAAACAAAATAGAATTATGAAGAAACAATGTTTTTCATTCTTTAAGCCTAGGATGTCTAGAAGAGAATGTATTGGGGAAATGTGGGCCTTGAGTACGAACCTCATCATGGAACATATGATCAATTATAAGTGACCACAGGTCAGTAAAAGAGATAGAGTGCCCCTCGTAGGCCCTCCGTCTGAACTCCACATCATAGCACTGTATTGCCTCCAAGGAAAGAGCATTTGACTTTCTGTGCTCTATGGATCGGGCCCATCAGGTCTTTCTGAGACCAAGAAGAGTCTTTATACAGACTTCTCATTGTTCTGTGGGAAAATAAAGCTTTTAGGACAAGACAACAGTGTGATTTTAAAATGAAATTATCCTAGAACAAAGTGGCAGTAAATTACATTCACAAAGTTTATGCTTAGGTTAGAGCCAGTTTGGTGGAGTGGTTAAGGCATCAGGCTACAAGCCAGGAGACCATGAGCTCTAGTCCAACCTTGTCATAAAGCCAGCTGGGTGACCTTGGGCCAGTCCCTTTCTCTCAACTCTAAGAAAAAGGCAATGCCAAACTATTTCTGAAATGTAAGGATGTAGGATGGCTGGGTAAAACCTTAGATTTCTAAAGAAAGCTCCCACCTCCAGCTGTTTCTCAGTTTGCAATTTTCTCACCTTCTGATGCAGCCTGGCTCAACACGGTCATCTTATTTTAAAACTGTTTTGCCAGCTCTAAGATGACCTATGGAAGGAAGGTTTTGCAGGGACTGTATATTTTTCAAATTATAAACAATAAATGCATGTAACTACAGTAGAAATATGAATAATTACAATAGTATGCTATATACACTTTAGATATTTGCCTATAGATGAGCTTTAGCATTGGCCAGTCTAAGAAAGTGCTATCCACTAGCCAGAACATTTGCTGTTGCCCTTAGTGAATACAGAGCTCCCCATAGCTGGAAATACCCTAGAGATGTTTTGCTTTTACATTCCTTTATTGAATGTTGCCACACCTGTGAATATTTCATAACTTATATGGCATTTTTCAGTTACAGTACAGTAATTTTTACAGTTTTGCTAAACTCTGCTGCATGACTCCTATCAGTTTCTATTTCATTTGTGCCTTTGAATACATAAGCCAGCTGCCCTTAATTGATTGTGGCAAAACAATCCCAGACTGGATTCAGTTCTCCTGTCATTTACTATAATTATTTTAAAAAGAAAAAAAGTTAAGAGAAATTACATGCAATCATCTATTTAATATAACATGTAATTATCAAAAATAGGGAAATATTCACCTGAGCAAACCAATAATAGTATGCTGGTGCATAATACTCTAGTTGAGACAGGAGCCAGGACAAACTTAAGTTGTTTTTTGGTGTGGGGAGGGAAATCATGTAATTAAAGGGCAGTCAGAGGCAGAAGTCTACAGCCTTGCTTCGAAAGCAGTTTGAAAGCAGTATAAATGTAGATATGACAGCAATACCATGAATTTTATTTGTACTTCTGTCTGTTCGAAGAGGAAACTGATTTTTATATGCCTCTAAATGGGAGGATAAACTACTCTTCAAAAGTGGAATATAGTTGGGAGGGGGGCAATGAGTGGTCTCTCTTAGGTTTCAACATACCAGTTTCTATGGGTTCTAGAAAGCACTTCAAAAGTGGAGAAACAGGCCTAAGGTTATCCCATAACATTATGAACAGCAGCGGTGGTCCCTGGAGGCATTCATCATCTGGACCACAATTCAGGCGATGCAAGGGTGATGTGGCCCAGGAAGGAGGGCCCAGGAACAAAGAAGAGAACTGTGTTAAAATCGAGGAAACTCCTATTAAACACAAGCACTTGGCATTGCCATCTATTGAGGAATGAATTGAGAAATTCTTTCGAATAGGAAACGAAACATATCTACAGAATAGTTTTAACTGTTTAATTAGCAGATTACATCTACTAATAAAAATCCAGATGCCTTTTTTGAGAAAGTTTTGCATTTTCTTGCAATTTTGCCTCAAATCTATGACAATACATATCCCATAAAGTATGTATGCTAACTCTAATTCTCTCTCACACACACACAAATACAAAGTGTTTTGTTATCATAAGCTTCAGTGGGGAATAATTAGAAGATTCTAACACTGAGTTTGGGCAAGAGGATAATAAGTATAACCAGTCTCTGCGACCTTTGCTCAGATGCAATACAATAAGTACATTGCAGTGAGGACCAAGCTGTTTACAGATTGCATGTTTTTAATAGTCATTCTGTCAAGTAACTAACAGACATCAGAATGGAGGCTAAGTCTTTTCCCCAGGCTTCCCACTCCAGCTAAGGATGATCTATTCCAAAAGAACTTGGAATCAACTTGGTCTTTGCCAGTTTATTTGCTGTGCTTTCATAAAGGATCCAGAGATAGACTGGCAAAGAGCTTAATATGCCTGTGAGGTGTCCGTGTACCTTTTGTGATCTGGCATGAAAGCAGTGTATGGGTGGAGAGACTGCTAATTCAGTTTACCAGGTTGAGCCAGAAGCTCCAGTGCGGTGTGTAACACAATGCTCGAGATTCAGCTTCTGGAGGGCAAACAAGTGACCATAAAATGCTGACATTGCCCTGGCTTCTCCTCCTGTTGCCACGACAGCTATCAAGGGGATCTGTGGCAATAAAGAATAGGAAAACTGAAAATTATAGGCCCAACTCTTTTCTTTAATGCTGATAAGAGTACAGTACGGTCTCAGAAAATTCCTTCAGGGAGAGAGAGATTTTCAAAGCGGAGACTAATCAGAAAGAGTCTGGTAGCATCTTTTAAAACTAACCATTTCATTTAAGGCAGAGATTTTACACTGTAGACTAATATGACCCTCCTCCTACAACAACTATATTTAAGGTGAAGAGTTTCAAAATTATATAATTTTTTTTACATGCCATCCTTACTTTGGTACTTCCAAATGTTTGAGAATTACAATCTGTTGCCATGCCAGCTGGGATTTGCCAGCTATTCCTAATATATGAGAAAGAGGGAGTGGGAGAGAATCTCCATCTCCATATCTATCTTTGTCTCTACATATATGTAGTACACATAATATCAGGTTAGGTAATGTTGTTCTTCAACATATCTTTGCCTCTACAACCATTATCCATTAAAATAATTGCTTAATTATTATGTTAATTTTATTAACATGAATAGTTTAGTGAAAATCCTTCAAAGAATTTCTATCATTCCATTTCCATCCCAACATGATGCCACCCACTTCCCATCCTTGCGATTCTTGATTGAGAAGAACTTTTTTTAGAACATTGGAGACCACAGTTCTCCTTTTGAACGGGAAATCTTATTCACCCTCATAGAGATCACAACCTAAATCTCCTAAACTGGAACAAAAAGAAACATACAAAACTGTTCTGTGAAAGGCAAATGTGGAGGACTAAAATAATACGGGATTGGTAGAAAAGTTAGTAGAAATGTCTGAGCAAAATTCCAGGTGAGGTATTTATTGAGCAATTCACAAAATGTATTTGATATAGAACTTTACAAAGAATCCATATTGGTATCTTCCATTGGCAACCTCCCATTTTGGTCCACCATATTTTAGCCATGAAAGTTAGCTGGGTGACCTTGGTCCAGTCACTCTCTCTCAATCCAATTTACTTCCTAGAGTTGCTGTTATGAGGAACGGTATATAAAATATGTTTGCATGTTGTTTACAAAAATAATAAAGATGGAATACAAATACATAAGTAAAAATAAACCCTATCCTTTCCAGGTAAAACAGAAAAAACAAACTCTTCTGGGTGGCACTTTTTAATGGTAGCAGAAAAAGCACACAATCCCAAAAATTCAAACAGCTCTCTTCTGGTGACAAAGAAAGCAAAGGCAATGTATTGTTATTTAGGGAGAACGGAAATCACTAGGCTCATTTTATATAGAGAGGATGACTCTCTACAATAATGATTGTTCTCTTTCCATCAGTAACTTTGCATATAATTTAAAATCTCACTTGAAGAGCTATCAGTAGAAATGTTCTCCATCATAGGTGGTTACTCTCCACATATGGAGGTTGATGAAGCTAATGTGTTCATCCTTACACAAGCTCAATATGACCATACTGTTGTCACTTTCCTGAAAGCCTCAGCAGTGGCTATTGGGTTGACCTCAATCAATAGAAAAGCCAGGCACTTTATTGTCATAATCTGTCAGGAGAACGTCGTTGTTTAGTTATTTATATTGACCTACATTTGCATGCTGCATCTTTTAGCCACTCTACAGCTTTACATAGAATATTCTTCAGGAGGAGGGAGATGCAAATATATGAGCATCCATAAAAACAAAAGATTGAAATTGAAGTGATAAAAATCCCTTACTAGTTATTAATCTTGAGCTGCAGCTCCAACTGGGCATCCTGAAAATGAAAGTGTAATTTGAGTCATGTTCAGATGAGTAAGTACATATTTTCTGATGGAATATATAACTACTGATTACTTGGGAAATGACTTGTGTCCACTTTTGCATATATAGCATTTGCAGATCTTTAAGAGCATGGTAAAATTGTCCTCATAGTGAGTTTAACTCCTGACAACTATATATATATCACCTTGCAACAATACAAAAGTCATTTGTCTTTACCTTATTCAGGAATGTTTTTCAAGTCCTGTCTATAGAATTGAGATCTTTGGTTAGTTTCCCATCCAAGTACTAACCAAGCACACCTGATGAGATGAGAATATGGAAAAGATGGTCACTATGTTATATTCTTACAGTTCCACCACCCTCCCAAAATCAGTACAACTACTTTACTGTCATACAAAGAAAATTAATTGGTATCCTGTGAGAAATATTTTGACATGGAGCTCAACGAAGAGTTATGGCAAAAAGGAGGTTCTGATATACAGTACTAATAGAAAAAAGACTAGCCGTTAAATCTTGCTTTGAGTATCATTCCACTCTTCAAAGGACTGATGGAATTTACTGCACAGTTAATAACATTAATAATGTTTTGTTCTCAATAATTATTTCTATGAGTATAAATATAAGGCAACAGGCCTTAGCAAAAAGCAAGTCTATTTTTGTTTCCTTGTCCAAAGGGAGGACTTTCAGTGAAATTCCTGGATAATCAGCAGTGACATCACTAAACATGTTTTTTTAAAGCAATTACTCAGAATTTTAACACAAGAATTTCAAGGGTTCATTGGTTTCAAATGTCAAGCATAGAGCTTCCTTAAAAGATGCAAAGAACAACATTATTCTTTGAAATGAATCTTGCCAATT
>JANHZU010004690.1:19872-30263 GCA_032468055.1 Acrochordus granulatus
ATCACTTCCTGGCAAATAGAAGGGGAAGAAATGGAAGCAGTGGCAGATTTCACCTTCTTGGGCCCCAAGATCACTGCGGATGGTGACTGCAGCCATGAAATTAAAAGACGCTTGCTCCTTGGGAGGAAAGTTATGGCAAACCTAGATAGTATATTAAAAAGCAGAGACATCACCTTGCTGACAAAGGTCTGTATAGTCAAAGCTAAGGTTTTCTCTTTAGTAACTTATTGCTGTGAAACCATAAGGAAGGCTGAATGCTGAAGAATTGATGCCTTTTCATTGGGGTGCTGGAGAAAACTCTTGAGAGTCCGTTGGACTTCAAGATCAAACCAGTCAATCCTAAAGAAAATCAACAACTATTCATTGGAAGGACAGATACTGAAACTGAAACTCAAGCAGTTTACCCACATAATGCAAAGAGAGAACTTGTTGGAAAAGATGAAGACAAAAGGAGGAGACAGCAGAGGATGGTTAAATAGCATCGTAGACATGATGAGTACAGATTTGGGTGGACTCTGGGCGGCAGAGCAGGACGGGGATGCAAAAAGTCAGACATGACTGAGCGACTGAACAACAAGCAAGGGTTTTATGAAGAAAGCTAGAGTGATATAGGCTAGAAAAGAGAGAAATTTTGCCATCTGTGATGTATCATTTAATGCACATTTTCATTATTTTAAAAACTCATTATTTTGTAAAATGACATGTACAATTTGTGTAAAAAAATCCCAGATATATATTGTAAACACTATGAAAAAATAGTTCATTCCAATGAGATAAAATTACATTAAGAATTTTGTAATTTTGAATATTACTGAACTAAAGCAATGGCCCCCAGTTACTTTCACTTTCATTTTATTCATTGATTTTTTTCATAACCTATACAATAACAGACATTAGAAAAAAACTGAAATAGTTAACCTTGACTTCTTTTAAAATAGCAGTTGCATGGGAGATTCACTGTGCTATGCTGGAGTCACTGAGTTATTGGCATGCACTGATTTCATCCCGCCTACCCCCAAATATTTCAATTAAATCCTTATCTGACCTCAGTGATTTTTTATGATATCTCCTGTTTTATAAAAAAACCCCCTAGTGTTCCAAATTGCATTGGATTGGACAGCTGACTTTCTTGATGAAGAATGGGTGAGGGGGATGTTTTAGCAGTGTTTTCTTTTGTGCCCCCAAATTGATCAATTTGGATTTTAGCCCCTGCATTGCTTAAATATTAGATAATTGAATAAATGTAAGACAATAAAGCACATGTACTTTTTCCCCAAAGATGCAACCCTTTATCCAACTACAAAACCAGAAAATAGCCAAACAATCAGAAAAAAATGTACACACACAAATACAGCAAGAATATAAAGAAACATCTATTTCTACAGAGCTGGGAGTCAAAAAGAGTCTTTGTTTTATTAGTGCCATGCCTATTACATGGCACTAATACAATTACAGAGCAAAGTTTGCTCCCAAGATCAAACAGAATGCATGAGAAACAAGAAAACTCTTGTCGTTTTGCTATCAATCAAAACCTTCCTCCATGTAAGGAAAATGGCTAATTTGTCATTTCACACTTACAAAAGTCATAGAAAATAAAAGGGTGCGTGTATGTGTATGTGAGATAAGGGCAATGGATAGGCGAACTGGTTTTAGGAAGACAATACTGTGCAAAGGCAGCCTGAAAATCTTAAAATCAAGCTCTCAGTAGTCTCATTTCTGATATTACATACCACCTTCAATGCCCCAGGATTTGGTTGACATATCTATTTGTCTTCTAGAGAGTAAAATCTAATAAGTCCTTATGCAAAAAGTTATAGATCGATTAAGCAGCAAAAAAAAGTTTTAAGTTTTTTTTAAAAAAGAGAATATTTTACAAAATTGTGAAGCTGCCCATCTCTTTTGTGTGCATTATTTACACATGGACTTTGTTTATTTTATTTTAGTAAAAGATATAAAACACAAATGGAAAAGGCTGATTTCCCCACGTCTCATTAACAATGCTGCTTCCCTCCTTTTGCTAGATGGATTTAATTGGGTTAGATAACGTTTAAAAAAAAATCTGAAAAATAGCAAAAGCATTAAAATGGTACAATGAGAGGAATACATGGTGAAGAGGGATGAAAACAAATCTTCCAAACAAAATGGGTTTTGCTAGAAATCCCATTGCTTACTAAAAAGGAATTCTGTGTTTGCCTCCCACTTGTAACTTGGAAATCATCTTCTTTGTTGGCTGCATCATTGGTGTATCATCTCATACCATATGTAAGTAGCTGTCAAATTGGTTGGATCTCTGACCAACAACCCAGCATCTTTACCACTCAGCCACCATGCTCCCTTGGCCACTGTGACCCCAAAGCTAAGCTTACACTTTAAGGTTTTATATATGAATGTATCATAAAGTTTCCCCTGCCAGTTGTGTTTGACTCTAGGAGGCAGTGCTCATCTCCGATTCATAGCCGAGGGAGCTAGCGTTTGTCCAAAGATGCTTCTGTGGTCATGTGGCTGGCATGACTATATGCCAAGGCTCACAGACTGCTGCTACTTTCCTACAGACTGCTGCTACTTTCCCACCAAAGGTGATATCTGTTTATCTGCTTGCATTTTTACATGTTTTTGAATTGCTAGGTTGGCAGGAGCTGGGGCAGGAACAGGAGCTCATCCCGTTATGTGGCAGTGCTTGAATCTCAAACTCAAGCTACCAACCTTCCAGCTCAGCCACCATGTCCCCTCGGCCACCATGCCCCCAAAGTTAAGATTACCCTGGTTTTATATATGAATGCAACTCAGTTCTTTCCTAATAAAAGGCATTTCCGTCTCTGCTAGGCAGGACATTTGAGTGTGCAGCAGAGTGAACCAAGGGTGGTTTTGGTTAAGAATCCATGCTGGCTAAAAGAACAGTCTTACAGCCTGACAGCCACATATTCTTTAGGTTTCTTGAGCTTAATAGTTCAATCATCCTATAGGCCACTTACTAAAATCTTAGGGAAGCAAGGGAACCGCCACTGGATATCTTTCATAAATGAACTGTCCAGAGCATTATTTTATCTTGGTTCAGAACTGAACAACATACAAATCCTGAAGACTTTCCCCCATTATTTGTATATAAGTCCAAAGATCTCAAGTATATTAGTGATTATGCATTGCCAGGTCTCTTTGAGAAGCAACTTTGCTAGAAAGGAGCCCACAACAAATAAAATAATTTCTCTTGAAGAAATAGATGTCTTTCCTTTAAATAAGATCTACAAGCTATGTAGATGAGGGCCAAGTGTGTGGGTTGGCAGGCTGATGATGCCTCCGGTTCCTCTTCTTCTTAATCTCTTGAACATGCTTCCATTTTGGCCCACCTTTGTTACGTTGTCGTTTCTTTTCTCGGTGCCACATCTGCTCACAATATTCATCCAAACTGAAGCTGGGACTGCTAAGCAACTGGAGATAATCTTTGTATCTCAGCCGGGACTCAGCTTGCAGATCTCGCATACGAGCCGGTTCTTCTATCTTATGATTGTTCTCCATCTGTCCATTCTCTATGACATTCAGAGTTAACTTCACAATGGTCTGGACAAATGTGTGTTCCTGAGCTTTACAGTAATATGTCCAGGTGTCTTTCTTTTGCAAGCTACGGATTAACAGTCCATATTCTGTCTTAAAGACCCTTTCATCTGGTTTCAGCTGTTGGAAAGAAAAAAAATATTATAAAACTTATAGAAAAGAAGTATATGTTACAGAATATGAACACTGAACCTGGAGAATGAATATATTTTTTTAGTAAAATCTAATGCAACAACACCTTGTGAAAATCTTTCTGCTCAGACATTGCCAATATTGTCTTAAAGATTTCATAAAGTTTGTGATTATTATACTTCTGCAGATCATACTTTTTTTTACCTATCCAGTTTGACGTTCAAGTAAGATAGGTATAAATGTGTTATTATTTAAAACAATGTATATCTGGATGTTCCAGTATAATTCCTATAATACAAAGTCTGCCTTTATTTATGTGATAGAGTGGGAAAGAAGCTGGATCCTCAAGTGCCAAAAGGAAAAAGGAAATGTAATTGCTGGATTCCCATAAACCAAAATTGACATATTTATGAAGTGGAGAATAAATCTTCTTGATGTGCATGTATGCATATGTAGTACGAAAATGCATATACTTAAAACAATTTTTTTTAATAATTTGTTTCTAGATACCTCATTTCATCCATGAATGCCAATGGCAACTGTAGCATTCCAGATATTTCTGAACAATCCCCACCATTCCTCAATTCCTTCTTGGAATTGCAACATCTGGAGGACCCCAGTTTTTACACTCTTAAGTTTCCTAAGAACAGGAACATGGCAAGATGTTTGCCATGCCTAGAACTAAAAAGTGATGGATTGAAATTTATCACAAATATCAAACAATTCATAGTGTTTGGATGCTGTGGTTTCAAAACAGATTGAATATGGTATTGATCTTGGAAGCTTGAAAAATCTGATGGTAAACAGGGCAGCAGATAATACAGCACATCTGTCTTCATCATATCAGGAGTATGTGCGGCAGTAGCATGAGTTGCAAAGATGATCCATCATGACTTATTTTCCTTAAGCCTCTTTAAAATGGCTCCCCTTCACTCCCAGGTTACACTCCCTTTTCAACTGAGCAGCCTAGCTCCAAGCTAATTGTCACACAGCAGTATACTGTAGCCAAATTGCTGAGACAATTTTAGCAGCTTTATCCTACATTTGTAATGTTTAAGCCATCTTGATTGTCTCATGCAGTGATGGTAAGGAACCCATAAAAATCTCTATGCAGCACACACAAGGTGCACCATAATTCTTGCACAGGAAAATGCAAGTTCGACAGAATCTTCTCAAATGCTAAGAACTTGATATTTATTGTAATTCAGGAATGGTAGCCATTACAGATCACCAAGTGACATGAGGCCAATTCAGAATGTATTACCTTCTCCTGGGCCAAGTATAGCACCTTCTTTTCACATCATTCCCCCCATCTAACAGACTTCTTGCTTTCTGTTTCTCATGTTCACTTAACTATGTCTGTTACTTGTTTTTATGTTCTGCATTCCTGCTCTGAATTCTTTGCCACGAATTGTATCCTGACAGAAAGAGAGTGATACAACAAAAACATTTATTTGATTAAGTGTATGGATGAACCTTCTAGGCCACGCACATCCAACCTGTGGCCCTCAGCAGCTAGTAATGCAACCCAATAAGATAATTAAAAATATTTAAAAATAAAGCAAGTTTGTTATGTATATACATTACATTAAAAATGGTAAAGGTTTCCCCTGCCAGTCATGCCTGACTCTAGGGGGTGGTGCTCATCTAGATGTTTCTGTGATCATGTGGTTAGAATGACTATATGCTGAGATGCACAGATGCTATTCCCTTCACATCAAGGTGGCACATCTTTATTTACTTGCATTTTCACATGCTTTTGAACTGCTAGGATGGCAGGAGCTGAGACAAGTACTGGAAGCTCACCTCATTACACAGTGCTTGGGTCTCAAATTGCCGACCTTCCAGCTGACAAGCCCATCATCTTAACCATTTGGCCATTGCATCCTCATACATTCACTCAATGTGGCCCAGGCAAGCCAAAAGATTGGACACCCATGTTCTAGGCCATACTAAGGCTATGTTTACCCAGCACTAATAGGACTAATAACTAGCTTTCAAATAAGATCAAGTTGTTGCAATGGAGTTGAGACAGCAGGGATGCTTTCTGATGACAGTGAAAAGAAGGGACAGTTTATAAATGGAGACATTTACTTCAGACTTCCAAAGTGGCATTCTAGGTTGTTTGCCATTGTTCTTGTTGTCAAATGCAACATTTTCAAAGATTAATCTGTAATTATATTTGAATATTGTACATATCAATTTGATTTTTTTTCTTTTTTTGCCCCCAAAGGAAAAATAGGGTTTTCTGGGCATACACACACACATGCTATTGAATAGGTTGTATTCTCAAATCTGTTAGTAATATAGACGCCATAGTATTAAAGGGTAAACCACAGCCATCTTTTACAGATCTTGTAATCAATGTAGTACAATAAACATTTCCTGATGTTGAAGTCAGTATTGGTTTTCAGGCATTTTACATGCAATTAATAATTATAGGATCTATTACAAATAGCAACTGTTTGCATTAGTTACTTAGAGGCATTCATTGCTGATGAAAAGGACAATGAAATCCTGTGGTCTAATATTCTCAGACTGGTTAATTTGCACAACCCAATTCCAATCTGTGGCTCTGATCCAGGTATCTGAAATCATAATGGTAGATATCAATTGTCCCTACTAATTTATTCCACAGGGACTGAATACAACTTCATAAAAAGTCTGATTCCTTTTAAGGTAAGGGTATTTAAATGTTGGCCATCATATATTGTATAATGTTGAATTTCATAAGTTTACTTATGCACTTTTATCTTGAATTTCTTAATCTTTCAGCTTCACTGAGTTACATTAATTCTAGTTTTATAGGTAAGGAAGAAACTTATTTCCCTATTTTTTCCTTGCCCTGTGCCCAATACCATGCTCATGGTTTCATGCCATTTTCACTCCTTGCCCAGCTCCCATGAAACATGTCATTTCTCTTTCCCTATTCTGGATTGAATGAGATTAACTCAAAAAGTCTCACTCTTTGCATAGAAGATTTCATTCAGTCTACTGAAAATTACTTTAGTTAAGCATACATGACACTACTACAATTACTTCCACAAAAAAGTCTTTAATGAAGCACATCTTGGGAAAAGAACAACTTATTTTTCAGATGTACTCACTGGACATAGAAAACTAAACTAAAAAGAAAGATAAAGGATTTAAAATGGATATTTAGTTTAACTGGCAACTATTCACATGCAACAAATATGTGTCTTTTTCTTTCATGTCAGAAGTTAAGACAACTTCCTCCCTTTAACTTAGATGTTGATCAAGCCATTTTCCCCAATACAAGTGTACATTTCTGGTGCTATCATTAGCAAGATGACATAGCTGACAAGTGGCTTCTCCTCACATGACTAGGAAATAATTCATCCTCCTCCTCACTTCCTTCCTAAGATGATGAGAATGGATAACAAGGTGCATTCTTTTTGTGCACTGCCTACATCCTGGGACATGAGATACTGCTAATGTGATTAGGAATATCTTGTAGACTCTTTCTGCGTGACCTGATGTTCCTATTATTTAAGAGCAACAGATGGAAGAAACTTCACCCAGGAGCTTTTACATTTCTGAAATCAATGTTGGAACTGGACCAGCAAAAATGTGGTGGTCAGCCAAAAACACAGCTACAATGAAATTCAAAATGGCTGCTCCAGAATTTCCCATCATTAGAAGAGAATTCAGAATATATCTTAAGGTCTGGTAATCTCATCTTTAGTTAGGGATGTATGACACTACTACAATTATTTCCACGTTTCTTTTAAATGCTCTAACAGGTTCCTACATGTAATCATCCTCAGAAGAATTGTAAATCATTATTGCCACTGGACATTGCAGATGAAAAACTGAGGCTGAGGTATATACTTGTCAAACATGTAAATTAAGATTTTTACTTGGGACTTCCTGGCTCACAGTTCATGCATTCAGCCATTATATCACATGCAGGCTTTTAAATTTTCACTGAAGTGCAGATAATTTTTTTAAATTCCCCAACATGACAAAGTCACGTCATGTTCTTCTCCTGCCACACTGAGGCCTATATAATGAAAAGCAGTAATGGTGGAAGATTCAGTTTGACCAAGCAGCATGTAGCAAGAACACTGGGAAATCTCAGCATTATGCAAATGATATAAATAAATTATTGGGCTAAAATGTTAGTTTTTTTAAAAAAGATTCTGGTGCTGTTTTTAGCAGGGGACAGATGAGCAAAGCAGAAGTGAAACTGGGATGCCATCCAAACAATACGTGTGCCTTTCTAGCAGACTTCTGAAGGCACGGATTTACAAAGCAGAATGACTGAATTAAATGTATCTGCAGTGGACAGAGCATTTATTGTTCCTTTGTGTAAAAAATATGTGGACAAAGTTCCCTTTTCCCCTCACAATTCATTTGCTCTCTCTCACATGCACATTGAAAACTGAATGGTAAGACAGATGCATGCAGCTGCCTTTGGCTATTGAGCAGATCCACTGATCACCTCACAGCTTTTAATACGGCTGCTTTAAGAAAGGGATTGTGATCAAGCAGCAATGCTTGATGGGCATAGCGAACTGAAGGTTTAAAGACACCTGCAATGGCCGTCTCCAGTGTAACACGTTTTGCTTCCTTTGAAGAAGTGTATGAGAGCTTAAGTCAGAGGCAGGAGAAGTCCTTGTTGCAAATGAATATTTGAATCTTCCCTCAAGCTTGAGTGAAGCCCTCTGTGGCTGAGTTCTAGAAGTATTCAGTTCAGATGGCCATGTCTAAGGATGCTTTAATGAGCTATGTTATTTTGAATAAATTAATTATGGTTTTCTTTTTTGACTTTTTGTACTCTGCTCAGAGTCACATTGTTTGTATGAATGTATAAATCAATAAAAATAGGATATTATAGTTGGTGATATTTCTCTTCCATTTTAAATGCGAAAATCTTCTTTCATCTTCTGTGAAAAGATGAGTGACATCTGATCTTGGGTCACAATACACATTTATTCTAGAAGAAGCCTCTTTATTATCAAATAGACACATCACTTTAAAATAACTGGTTCATTCATAACTGGTTTGTTTTAATTTAAGGAGTTACATCTATTGCAGATATTTTGTGAGAGAAGTTATTTCTTCTTCCTCCCACAGGAAGGATTTTTTTTGTTTTTGAAATGTTCATTGTGACACAAGCATGCATTATCTTACAGAGAATGTTCTCCCATTTCAGTGCAATCATTCCATTCAAAAGAAAACATGCAGTGTTTTTGCTGATTAACAGTTCTACAGTTATTTGGCCAAAACTCATTTGACTGACAACTGCAAAGAAAAAAGTCATGAATGTCAACATTAAGTAGAACTACACTGTTATCTCAGCCAATATTTACAAGTACTTAGCTAAGAAAAAAATTCAGATACATGGTGTGGAAGGAAAGAATCTAAAGAGCAGCCTGGAGGTGATAAAGATGTATTCTTTGAATCTGGGCTGGGCAGGCATTTGCTATGGATCTGCAGAATAACTGCGAAACAACTGACCTAAGAACACAGCTGTATGAACTTTAACAGTAAATATGTAAGAATCCATTTCAATGATTCTGTGCAAATAACCAGTTATTGTTATTGTGCATTATTATACTACTATAGGCAAATAAAATTGGAAAGTTAATTCTGACATTTCATCAAATCACCTTTGAACTACATCTCCAAATGAAGATGTAGTTCAAAGTTAAGGATTAATCATAGTTAAGGATTCCAAGGAATCCTTGCACACCATGCTTGCTCCAAGCATGGAATGCAGTTTTTTTACCACTCCCAATCTTATTTGGCTCAAGTCACTGAGTTGTTAACTTGACTGAATTATTTCTAATTGATAAAGGGAATATTGCTTAGATATAGGTTACTGGAGACAATCGTGTTCCTTATTAGAAGACTTTTAATTATATTCAGATTTGAGGTTCTTAGAAATATATGTAGAGAATATAAGGGGACCCTGATTTAGATGATAGACCCTGTTTGCTGGTTGGTCTATCATCTTTCTATCATCCTCCAATAAAATGAAAGAAAATGACCCCTACACTTTTATCACACCTTCAGTATTTTTGTCTTCCTTATTTATTTTTGTTTGCCCATAAGCATAGAATTATTTTTGCCTTTCTTCCCTACTTCCCTCTCCTCAGGAGTTTCATAAATAGCTACCATTCTTTGCTACCAGATCTTCAGTCTTTCATTCAGATGTTTAATTTAATACCAGGTTTGGGGAAACTGGGTATACTGAAAAAAGGTGGATTAAATTCCAATATTGGGAAGAAACAGGGAACATAAAAGCCACTACAGATAAAGGTAAAGGTTACCCTGCCAGTCATGACTGACTCTAGGGTGTGGTGCTCGAAAAGCCAGCATTTGTCTGAGGATGCTTCCGTGGTCATGTGGCCAGAATGACTAGAAGCCAAAGGCACAGACACGGTTACCTTTCCTGCTGTAGTAGGCGGTACGTATTTATCTACTTGCACTTTATATGCTTTCGAACTGCTAGGTTGGCAAGAGCTGAGGCAGACTACAGGAACTCACCCGATTGCACAGCTGTGCTAAGTCTTATCTTGGGCTGCTGACTTCCCAGCCAACAAGCTGAACGTCTTAACCACGAGTGCCACCATGCTTCTAAAGCAACTATGTTGTTGTTCAGTCGCACAGTCATGTCCGACTCTTTGCGACCCCATGGATTGCATTACGCCAGGCCCCCGTCTTGCACTGCCTCCCAGTCT
>JANHZU010004690.1:30573-42680 GCA_032468055.1 Acrochordus granulatus
AATTACGGTTGAGGACTGTCTTGTCCTCCATTTTTGAGATGAAGGAGTAGTTAGCACATTTTAAAATTAGAAACCTCCCCATGTAGCTGCAGGAGAAATATCTTACAAAACAGGAGCTCCAGAAATATAAACAAGAATCATTATAGAGAAGTGATAATGGTAATTGTGATGTATCAGCTTCCTAAAATCTATCTCTACAATAGAATCCTCAGGGAATATTCCATGAAGACAAGATAATGCATTAAATAATTCCCACCATGTCTATTGAAATAATATTAACTGAAACTGAATAATGCCATACATTTTCAGTGATACTTAATTCTAGCTAACTGTATCTGAAACCGCCTACAGATTTCTCTTACACACGTTCACACATAGGGCTGAAACCACTTCTAGCTAAAATTTGGTCCCACTGAAACTATTGAGAAAAATAATTCTGGGGGTTTTCCCATTGTTTCTGGAGTCCCATCAATAAGTCATCTGGAAAAAAGCTAACTTAAAAAATCAATTTCTTAATGTCACTCCCATCCTCTACGTTGGTTGCGATAATGTTTTGAAGTTTCATCAAGGTGACCCTTGATTGATAGCAGATGATATTGTGTTTTCTTGCCCTTGAGAAATGTCTAGTGGTCTGAAGTCAAACTGTCTTGACTTTAAATTCCACTGATGTCACTCATTTTGATAGCAATGAGATAGGGAGGCTTGTGCTTTTCCAAGCTGTGACTCATATTAATGACCAAAGACTAGGATATTCATTTACAGTTATTCCTTCTTTTAATACAAATAAAATAATTATTCTAGGGCGCTGCATTTCAGGGAGAAAATGTTAATTGTGTTAAAAGAAAGGCAGATAGCAACAGATTAAAATTGTTAATTTTAATTTTTGCCTTTGTGAATAGTTTATTTCGGAATAATTTCTTCCTTTCCATTCCTAGAACATGGAATCTGTTTGTGAGGAGGGAAGATCGGTGGTAATGGAAAGGGTAACAGGATTGTAAATGAAGTTGGAAATAAAAAAGTGAATCAATTTCCCCTGGGAAAAAGAAAATTGTTTTGGTGGGAAAATGCCATTCCTTTCATCTTTTAGCCCATCTACATTCATATAACTTATACTTAAGTCTCCAATTATTGGAAAAACTTCAGAATTCTGTATATTATCTAACTATTCTTTTCACTTTCTAGATAAATATGAGAATTAGAACACAGTTTTATCTTTTGCATTTTTCTCTGGAGCATTGTTGAACTTTATACAGAAAACAATCAGAGTATTAACTCCATTCTCATGCCTGTTTTGGGGTAAAATGCTGAAAAAGTTATGTTGTGTGAAATCTTAAAACAGTATATACATACTTCCTTTTTATTTTATGAATTTCATGAACTGTTGAAGAAATGGGCCAGAATGAAATTTTGCACAAATATGTGCCCTGAATCAAAGTAATCCAGACAATAAATAGATCAGTCTTTTCCTAATGGTAATAGAAATAGGTAATGTTTGTACAGCAACTTATGTAACTAAAACAATGTTTGGTTTCGGACGAAAGAGAACAAAATTTCCATGCCCAACCTCAAATCTCATTGGGCTGCTCCTGATAACCTCGGCCTGATTTACCTTATGAGAAAAAATACAGAAATAATACATATGCCACTTTGAGTTCCTTGGAGGAAAAGAGAAAACAAAACCTCCTTAAGTAATAAAAGAAGCCTGAATCTAATTTAATAGTACTAGTTCAGTACTATTATTCCCACATTTTAAATTAAATATAGAAAAACTTTGAGATGGGGAATTGCCAAAGACTGCCTGGTGTGCTAATGGCAGAAATGACATCTGAATAAGGAATTTTAATTTTAAATCTTCTTAATTCATCGCCTGAGGTTCAGAATGGTACGGAGACTTCCGTACCATAATGAGGTTCATTATGGTACGGAGACTTCCTTCCTTTCTACTCTTCACATTAAATCTTCTTCCCACCATTAGTTTAAAAGACAGTGTAACTAACCAATGTTCAAATGTGGTTTTCAGGTTTTTAAGTCAGGGTATCTTTTATATACTCTGGACATTAAAAACAAAGACCTGAAGGGAGGAAAATTATTTATGTTCGCTATTTAATGGATTTTTTTTCTATTTGTTATGTACGATCAAGTTTCTAGCTTTTCAAAGCCACAGACCAACATGTGACTTCAGCTGGTTCAGTGCTTTGAATATGTGCTGTGTCATATTGGTTTGAGATGTCAGAATTGCTGTCACTTGGGTTCTTTTGCCTAAAGCCTAACAAAGGTGTCCTTTGTTACCACCACAGTTTGTTGACCAGTTGTTATTTTGTCTTTTGCCACAGAGGTTGTTCCATAGTAGTGCTATGGAAGGAGTGATCCACATGGAACACTGACACAAGCAAAGTTATCTCTGCTAGCATTGTGCACATATGGTTGCTTTGTGGTTGCATCCACAGAAATGGGTGGCCACACACACCATGGCAGGCAACCATTTCATGGGAGTGCTGATTACATGCACTCCAAATTGGAAAATACTCAGTGACCCTCAAACGTAAGGGATCCTAAATGATACTCTTGTTCTGAAGTAGATCATTTTACCACTTGTACAATTCTCCTGTGGTACTGCATTCCTTTTCATTCTTGTGTTTCTTTTCTTTAGTTTTGTCTGTTTTTGAACTGCTTTAATAGTTTCTTCACCTCTGAAAATGCTGGTAACTTCCAAATACAACAGAACAACAACTGACTATTATCAAATTGCACACAATCAGAACACTGACTTTCAGGAATCTAGTTATCAATTGGACAGTGGGGTATAAGAAATTTAACTTGTGATTAATGCAACAGTTGAAAAAAAAGTCATGGGAGGAGAGTAAGGAAAACAAGAATATACAAGCTGTCATTTTAGGTATATGGCTTGTTAGTTATCTTTCTCAGAAAATGTAAATTTTATTTTATTAATCAAATTTATATGGCCAGCCATCTTACAGGAAGTGACTTCAGACAGCATACAACAATCCAATAAAACAATAAATATAAAACTACTGTTTGGTATCAATGCATACCTTGCAGTTTGATAAAGCTGTAATCTTGGGAGAAATGGGACTTGGGGCTAATCTTATTTAAATTGCATCTAACATTTCTTAAAAGTGCCAAGTGGCCATTACTAAGAACTGAATTCTGAATGGTTCTGATACGCATGCACCTATGTATTACTTTGCACACGGGAATTGTATGATGAATAATTAAACAGATGAGTCTAGAGAGCTGGAAATCTCAGCTTTATGAATAAATGATGTAAAGATGATATGTTAATACCTTTTCCTTCCTCTCCTCCACAATTCTAGTCACAAGCATGTGAATACCCTCAAAAGCAGGGAACAAAAATGCTCCTTTGTTTGAGCATCACTGAAATAAAAGTTAAACAGGTAGAGGATGGGTATCCTTCTAACTGCAGGGAGCTGTACTTCCGCTGGTGTCAGAATGGCATGGTAAAAGCTCCCGGATCACTAGAGATCCTGTTTACTTCCACGCCCAGCTCTGCCTGGAAATGAGACTCCATAGCATAACCCTACAGGTGGAGAGGAGGAAGCAGCCTGTAGAGCCAAAATGCCTGTAAGCAAGTCTGGAAGTGGCCCCTTCTTCCTCTTAGGAAAGTGGATTTCATACCCCGATGAGAAACCCTTTATTTTTGGAGTGAGGTCTGAGGAAATGTTCCTGAATTCTGGAAACAACATCTCACTTGCTAAATGTGATTTCTGAAATTACCCAAAGATGTTGGGATCAGAATAGGTAGTAAGATCCAAACGGAAATGACATCTGAATAAGGAATTTTAATTTTAAATCTTCTTAATTCATCGCCTGAGGTTCAGAACCATTATGCTACGGAGACTTCCTTCCTTCCTACTCTTCACATTAAATCTTCTTACACACAACTCTTGTTAAAGAGTTAAATTCTTGTTAAAGAATTAAATCTTCTATACACACAACTCTTTTTGGAGAGTAGGAAAAAGATGAAAAAAGACAGAGAAAAGTTTAATAACAAGAAAGAAATGTGGCTGTGATTGATCATTAGCCATGTTGAAATAAAATGCACATTTTCCTTAAAATATAAAAAAAAGAACCAATTCCATTCCTTTTCTCCCTGATTTGCCATTCTTCCTCAAACAAAATACTTTAGTTTTTATTTACTGTTTTGGTAGTATACAAGAGTATAATCCCATAAAACATTATGAGAAAGGAAGATAAACACCATAAAAATTTGTTACAAGATGCTTTCAAATTGCTAAAAGAGAGCAGCCTACACACATTTCTGGAAATAAGGAATTCCAGAAGATGGGTTCTGCGACTGTTCCTACTCTCAACAAGTCTTCACACAAGATGTTCCTACAGACAAGCTGATGTGTCCCAATGCTAAAATATATATGGCTTTGTAGATGATGGTCTATACCTTGAATTGGGCCCAGGAGCCTAGAAATAACTAATGCAGCAATTTCAAAAGTGTTGCTATACTCTAACAGTGTGGTTGATGTGCGACCTGTCAAGCTCATATTCTGGAACAACTGGGCTGTCTCCAGAAGGTGCCCTACATAGAAAGCATGCTCCAACCAGTCCAACCAAGTGAATATTTTCCTTATATTTTATAAGCATAAACATCCAACCACAACTAGGTGGAATCAACTAGGGTAAACCTGACTGATAGCATAGTCAGCAGATGAAATGTACAGCCAAGGGACTATTATGTTCAAATGAAAATTGAATCATGCAGTTTTGGGTGATGCAATTTGGTGTTCAGAAATATTTGGGTGGATGAGGGTAGATTGCTACATCTCTGTCCCAAATTCCTCCAAGTGATTTACATAATTTGAGGGTTAGTTCCATAGAAATATTGTTTTCCAAGGTGAATACAAGAATTCTCTTTGTTTAGAATGCTAAATAATTATATTGCATCACAGTGGATTTCATCTTGGTTTTATACTGAACTTTCCCCATTATTGTCCTGCTTTTTTAATTAGCTAATTTGATTAAACCTACTGCAAAACTCAGAACCCTGCAGTTTTCTCAGGTAAAGATCCTATGAATGGTGCACACATTTTACAGAATCTCTTTACTCCACCATTCTGGCTGCAATAATTTTACCTCTATGGAGATATGAATAGCAATAAGTTTCAAGAGCACTAGGCAGCTCAAGGTTGTGTGAACAACCCAAGCATATACTGATGACAACAAAAGTGACAAATGATCTCTTTCCCTACCCAACCTACTTTAAAATTAGGAAAGAAATTCAGAGTTTTAGTTTGCGCAGGCAACCTTTGAGCTAACCTCCCAATAGGTTTAATGATTTTAAATGTTTTAATGCCTTTTTTCAGAGCTGCCAATAGCTCAGTGATGGTTCTTGCCATTTTCTTACGCCAAAGGTTGGTGAAATCAGTTATGCTGAATCCAGTATTGA
Organism: Acrochordus granulatus; assembly: GCA_032468055.1. NCBI lineage: Eukaryota > Metazoa > Chordata > Lepidosauria > Squamata > Acrochordidae > Acrochordus > Acrochordus granulatus. The sequence goes on from JANHZU010004690.1 coordinate 36,014, forward strand.
CAAATTCTATCAGCCTCAGTTTTTGATCATGGAATTTATAGTTTTCTCTTCAGGGACAGCCAGCCTTACCTCTTCCCGGTGCTCTTCTCCAGAGCGCTGAATAAACCATCTAATGGAAGCTTGCTGTGACTTTGGAATACATTCCAGAAAAGTTGAGTTAAATTCAATGCCAAAAATCACCTTTTCATCACTAGTTTCATGACTAATGCCTGGAAAGCAAACATAGGAGAGAGGATTAACCTTGCCCTGATTTCTTTAAGAAAGGTGCTATATGACTGATGTGGAGCAGATGGAGGAGTACACATAAGCTGTTAAAGAAAACAAATGGTTTAGAATGGCAGACAAATATTGAAACTAATGTAAGCCATTTATAACAAAGCTACTTATCTCTGACTTGGTCACTTCCTGCCACTTCCATCATTGTGGAAAAAGAATTTGATCTATATTCTTTTGTACAGAAATTGCTTTCAATGAGGCTTAAGACAAGGCAGTTGAAGTGACGCACCTAACTCTTTAATTCATACCTCTTGAACTAACTTGTGAACTGGAACCCAATTATTATTTCATTGTTGTATTTTTCAAATCATGGAATGCAGAACCCCTTCAAGAAAAATGCATATAATAATGGAAAGTATGAGAAAACGAAATGTTCTGAGGAAAAGGGTCATATTAGACAAAAATGCATTAATGGAAAGACATTTTGGGTTGCATATTGGATTGCATAAAAATGCTCTGAATCACTTGGATATTCAGAGTGTTCAAAAATGACTGGAATAATTCTGCTATGAATATATTTACATTCATTGCATGTAATTTGAATACCTTTATTTTGAATATTTTCAAGGACAGGATAGGAATAATTTGTGGTATGAGTAAAAAACTGAGTTAGGTGCAGCAGAAAAGTTTTTTTAAATTTTTTTTCTGTCATCCTGTACTTCTCCAAAACTATCAGAGACTTTCATGATCAATGAAGAACCAAACTCCTAATTTTACTTATACAAAAGAAAAGGAAACTCTTCCCACAACCTATAATTTGTTCTACTCTGTTTCTGAATTAACTTTTGGCTGTAAAGAAATTATTGCTGTTGTTGTTGTCATCAATGCCTAGTTTATAACAACTTTCCTACTGTGTTGCTGTCTCCTGTTATTTTTATCTATAATATATTTCATTTTAATAATTTTGTGCATACATTTTTTTATTATATCTATTGATATACACAGTATTTATTTGGAAAATTGTATCACAAAACTTAGAAAAAATACCAAGTACTTATTTCATTGCTCCAGAAACGCAAAACTTTATTATGTTCTGCAAAGTACCATCGCCCTTCTCTTTACATAATGAATTAAGAATACATATTCTTTCTTCAATTCATTTTATTTATTAAACAAATTTATACAGCTGCTCAACGCACACACAGGGACTCCAGGTGGTGTTTTGTGGTATGGGATACCACAAAATTGTAGTATTTGTTGCCTATTCCAATCAGAAGATGATACAAATTAACAGAATAGTTTTGGGAGACATGCTGCATTTTAAGCTTTGGGGAATACAAAATCTCACATGCTAGAAATTAAATTATTTCCAAAAGAGCTAATTTTGAGCTATGGAACAGTCTCTTTATTGAAATCTAAAGGCGGGACTGAAGTGGCAGTCTCACAGTATTGAAATTGTTTCTCCATGTAATAAAGAATGAAAAGAGTCACAACATTCCTTCTGAAAGAAAGAAAATCCAGGCAAGTAATTTGGGGTAAACATAATGGTACTGATGCTTCTTCCAACAGGCCCACCTTCTTGTAAGTGGCCTTATCAAAATGTCAACATGTGCTTTTAGACCAGGAGTGCAGAACATCCCACAGAAATTGAACCCTGTGACATCAACATCTGGAACATAGTACTTCCCTCATCCTTTCTCTAACTGTCCATTGCATGAAGGTAAAATTGGGCAAGACATCTAGCAGGCAGGCTCACATGCTAGAAATTAAATTATTTCCAAGATTTATTTTATGTCATCCCCATTAGTCTACATCATTGCATGGTTATAAGACAAAATCTGTTCCTTCCAGAAATTTTATTTTGGCTTCTTCACTGGGTAGCTCTTCTCCTCACAAAGTATAAGCACAGAAATTCTAGTTTTAATGCTGACTACACTCATGTCCTGTATTTGATCTGCGTATACAAAAATATTTTTATGAAAACACTGCACAGTAACTGAAACCCTAAAATTAGATACTCATTTTTTAAATGAAAAATACTGTTTTGCTTTTCCCCCCACACTCCTTTAAGCAAGGAAAAAATATTCTGAGCTGAGCATTTTAAACTTTATGTTATGTTGTTACAGAAATTTCAGCTTAACCACAAGGCTAAGTATTGATAACACATATTGTAAGATTGTTGCTAGGGGAGTGAACTAGTCTGGCAAAAACATGAACAGCTATATTTGTGGGAGATAGTAAGCTGTTGTTGAAAAGGAGATGGCTTAACTAGCAGGAAAGAATCAGAAGAAATCCTGGATTGATTGCTAATTGGAACTAAGATTTTAGATTTTTGTCCAAGAATTGCTATGCAAAAATAAGTAAGAGTATATAAGATGTATATTTTCTGATTTTATCTTAGGGGACTCTCCTTACTTAGCTTCCTTGATGCAGGCCTTCTCACATTCTTATAGACGCAATATTTTTCCATCTGGGTTCCAGAGTGATGTTTTTTTTGTTTCTTGATGGATGCTGCTGATAGCTAAACAGTAAGTCCCAATATTCAGAAAGAATGACAAATACCAACCATCCTTGTTTGTGGAATATTGGCTCCAATTTGCTTACATCGATTGGATGGCTTCATTAGCTTATTATAGAATAACAATAGAAAAGAGTTCAATTCTCAGCATCTAGAATAGATTAAGCATGCCTTCCAGACAAAGTTTTTAACTTCCAGCACCTTAACTTCCAGCATCTAGAATAGATTAAGCATGCCTTCCAGCACCGTAAGTTTTTAAAACAAAACAAAACAACAAAAACCTATCCATCACATATGGTTGGATTAAAGTTGCCAGCTTCTCAACTGCAAAAAAGAGGTCTTATGAGAAGTGTGGGAAACAAGAACACCAATTTGATACTTACTGTCTTCAACATCCCAGCACTGGGTTATTGGGTCTCCATATTTCACGTCTTGCCTCCTTGCACGCCTAGAGAATGAACAAATGGGTCGAAATGACTTGGAAACAATGTTTGCCTATGAAGAAACCATTTCCAAAACGGTAGAATTCTTATGCTCTGGACTGCCAAGGCTGGTATGTGCATTTTATTTCAGGAATTCAATCCATGGGCTGAAACAGACTAGGGAAATATATTGGCTGTGCACAGTGGAGAGGCAAATAAGATATGAGTTTATTCCCCTGAATAAAATTATAAAGTACTTAGCATTTTATGAAGATGTTTCAACTAGTGTTGAAAAGAGAGTCACCAAGAGATCTTGCCATGAAACCTGAGATTACATCAAACAAATAAACAAAAACTATCTTTTCTGTATAATTGCTAAGGGTGATGTGCCTGATTTTTTTATTCTAATGTGAAAGGGAATCTACAGGCCATCTACAGAGCTTTGTAGAGAAATTGATAGTAAACATCAATGGAGAAAGGAGAAAGAGGCTTCCCCTTAGGATAGAGGCATAATCATGACTGTGAGATTCATGGAGGAACCTGCTATTTGGTACAACATCTTATAGCAGATATGCTCTTCCTTACCTTTTTGATGTTGGGGTGTATCTGGAACATGAATTTCCATCCCAAGCGCAATAAGGGTCTCTGGCAAGGCAGCAATCTGCACATGCCTTCCCATATGTATGACATCTGTTCAAAGAAAGCTGAGCCAATCCATCTCTGGAACCAATGTACAATTGTTGCTACAAATTCAGACAAGGCAAACCAATGAGAAACAATTTCAGGTTATATATAACATTACAGTACTTTAAAAAATCTGTTACTACTGAAATGCCTTTTTGTCCACCAATATTACTGTTTATAGAGCAGTGAACAGAATCCATAAAACTGTCTCTTTCCATATAGTTAAATCAATTTGCTTTAACTAGATTCATGTAGCCTCAACAATACTCAATATTTTCTGCATTCTGTTATAAAGATAAACAGCAAATCTTGACACTTTTTTCAGAGAGGTTTCAAGTCATTTCTTGCTACAGCTCACCTGTTTAACATCATGGCATCACTTCCACTTATTTAGATTTGGGCTCAAGCTAGCTTTGAAAATTCCAGGACATTACATGGTTAAAAAAAAGAAAACTAACAAAAATCTAAAGGAGCTACATGAGCATGCACATACACACATACGAAAACTAATTAAAATAGCAAACTGCAGAACATTTTAATTTCTAAGTAATCAATATGAGTTCCGAAAAGAGTTGAGATAACACAAGCTTCCTTTTTATGGTTGCCTAAGCCATGCTGGCTGGGGAATTCTGGGAGTTGAAGTCCACACATCCCAAAGTTGCTACTTGAGAAACCCTTATTTAAATATTGAGAGAGGTAGGTTCCCTGTAATGTTGACAAATGACCAAGCATAGAGAGATAAAACAATTGTTCCAATTGAAGCTGGAAGCCTTAATTTGTTTATGAAGTATGAATCCTGCTGCAGTCACTCAACTTCTGAATGCACATGGATGGATTTGCATCACAGAATGACTGATAATGGTTTATTAGTATGACAAATAGGTTCTGCATAAAAGCCACCAGCTTTAGGAAGAATCAACTAATATGTTCTCATCATCTTTATTTCTTCCCCCTTGTACTGTTTTTCTGTTAATCTGTAATAACTATAGAATGGTCACATGGAATGTGGAAATAGATTTTAAATCCAAAGGAGTAATTTTGCCAGGAAGGACTAGAAAGGATGAGATTAGGAAAAAAAGAGCAAATATTAAACCATAAAATATTAGAGAATAGCTTTTAAAAAGCCACTTATCAAGTGCTAAAATTACTATTTATGAATTACCTGCTTTGGAGACATCTCCATGATCAAGATAGGTGATGGATGCTTGCAAAACAAATGAACAAACAGTGAAAAGAGTGTCACTATCACTAGCATTTATCTGGAGGAAAAGACTCCTATAATCTCTCACATTGTTCAAGGACACCAATTTGTATCAAAGCATTTTTGAGACATCTATATCTTCAGGTCTAACTTGGAATAACTTTCATTCAACCTGAATGCAAACTAAGATGTCTTTTAAGAAAAAGAAACAATGAGAGTTAAGTTTGCTGTTGTTTTTAGTTCATCTGTGCAGTTTGATGTGTATTAAGACTACCCTTTAAAGTTTCAATTTTTAATCCACTGGTCATTTAAGGTGGTTACAGAGATATACATACCCCCCACACACATTCTTAGAATGGATTAAATGAAAATACTGTAATTGCCTTGATGTTCCAACTAGATTTTGATTCATTGAAGAATTGGGACCTGGGTTCCTTGTCTTGTTTGAATTGATGGCAACATGTAGCTGATCCTATCTGAACTGCAAAGCCAATGACAGTTGGTTCTAGTTAGTACTTAGATGCCATGCCAAACCTCTAGAAAATATTACATATATAAGCTTGACTGGGGGAAATAAACTTCGTCTCTTTCAAACAAACTGTAATGGATATTCAGGTTTACATAATCCCATGAAGGCTATTTGATAGGGGAAAAAAAAATGCAATCGAGTTTTTGAAGCTGCTTCATGGATTTGAGTTTCACACGACCAAAAACTCTTCCTTAAAAGTTTTAGGAAGAACATATTAATTACTTCCTTTGGAATTGAAGAATCTTTTGGTGGTCAAAGTAACTCTTTTCTTGATGCAAACAATGCAATATTTCTTGGGTAAGGAAGCTCCCCTCCTCTGTTGGTCACATTCTCTTGGAAATACCTACATCAAATTAAATAATTCTCAAATGATTTAATAAAAATATACAGAATCTACAGTAATTTTTCCTTTAGTTTTTTTCTCTAAGAAAAAAGAAGAAACAAAATGTATACAGTACAGGAACATCTGCTGAGCTAAAAGCCTTTTTGGTATTAAATCCAATATGATGCCTTCCCTTTGACATGATACTACAAATATGCAGCAAATTGGTACAGACTTAATAATTCCAGATTACTTGGCAGCGAATATACCATTTCTGATATTTTCAACATGGTAGTTATAACTAGTGTCTATGGCAGCCAAAGGATGACACTGGTAGGTTTAAAACAAGAATCACTGCACCTATAGAATATCAAAAGTGTAGGGGGAGATGAATTTTTTAAAGTTTTTTTCCCCTGTGAAATGATTGTTGCAAAAATAGTTCATTATATCTGAACACCCTGGAGGTGTTCACGAAGGCAGCAACTGGGGTTGAGTTTGTCTGGAAAAAGACTGAATTTTTAGGGGTCATGGCACTAATATATGCAACTATATCAAGAATATCTCATTACATCATAGTTACTGGCAAGAGAGCTGCTTAGTTAGCAGCCTTGAGAAAATGTTGCTATTTGAAATATGGGCATATCATCCAAGTAATAGTTCAATAATATGATCAAAATAATTTTAATACATTTGAAATGACTGCAGATTTTTACACCACCAGGATTTATCTCAAATTTCACTCATGCTGGTATGAAATTTAAGATAAACTGCTTAT
>JANHZU010004690.1:42780-52860 GCA_032468055.1 Acrochordus granulatus
AATACATATTTTTTTAAAAATACTGATACTACTTAGGTTGTTGTCTTTCCTCCATCCCAAATATATCTCCCTAGAAACAATATTTTTTTTCTAGTCTAAAAGACAGCTTGGAGGCTTACCTTGAAAATTTGTAGATCTTCCAGGATCACCTCTTCCATATCCCATTTTTCTTTGGTGATACTCAAAACTTTTAGTACTGTTCCTATATCTGAAATGAAGGAATTCTGCTAAAAAATCAATCACTGCATTTCCCCACACTGGAAACTGTTCTTTTGTTAACACTTTCTTACAAACCTAAGCATTTTCATTCTCCTCCCACTTCCCTTTAGCTAAATTCATATATGTTGCCATCACATTATATAAATATCCTATTTTTCTTCTCTGATCATTGGTAGCTGCTGTTTAGGACCAAGGAGATAGCATATAATGAGGCTGATGGTTAAATCTAATTTGTTGCTTATCTATGGTTACAGCCTATAGTTATGGATCCTGTCAACGGAAGAGAGAAAGATCTTTATCCAACTAAGGGACATTAGTAACTGGTTGGTCTGGAATTGGGTGGGAGGATTATTGTTTTTATTTGTTGTTGTGAACTGCCTAGGATGACTGTGAGATAGATGGCCGTAAAAGTTCTTTAAATAAATAAAGTATAAGTGATTTTAGCCATGGCTGTACTATCAAGGTAAACTAGTAACATTTCCAAGCTGTTTTCCCAGTGACTTCATGGACAATATAAAAGTTGTTTAAGATTCATTTCTTTAGGTTTTGTATATATATTGATGGTCTAGAAATTTTGAGATCAGGAAGAGCTGGCACTTAGCCAAGAAGAATGTTATCAAGAATTCACGCGATCCCAAATTAGTTATCAATTGAATTAGACCTTGGCAGCTCCTTTTTTGTCACGATATGTGGGAATGACCTTGAGCGGTGAGGGGAAGAGATGCTGTCTAAGAATGATCAGATAAAAGGGGGAGGAGCCCAAAACTGCTAAACAGGCAAGGAAAGAAAGGATCCACCCTAACATATCAGACTATTAAAAGTGATTATGGGAGATCTGTATTTTTTCAGACTTGCTACATTCCATTAATGTAGCCTGACAATAAGTAGAATGAGCTCATCTGGTCATGTTTTCTGTCTGGTTTACCTGGGAGGGCTGAAATTTTATCACCATCCTATTCTCCTACCTTTAGGAGAAAGTTTACAAAATTTTACTCCCAAAAATGTTACAAAGTTGTATACAAAGATGACAGTAAGCAAATTTTTCAAGTGCTGTCTCCAAAGCTCATGCAGGTTCTCAGCAAGCACAATGCTTTGGGGAACATGGACACTAGTAACTTTCCTGTTCATTCAAAAAATTTCAGATTGCTTCCCTTGCACCTCCAAAACCATTCCTAGTACATTGTCAATTTATTATGCAAATGAGCAATAAGCAACAATGTCAATGTCCCTGCAATCAGCTGTGAAGTACTCCTTATATTTTCCCCTTCCCTCACTGTGTGCACATGGAACTTTTCATATGGCAGTGATTGAACAAACAAAAGATCCTGGAATGAGGTAACTGAAGAACAAAGTTGGAGGAAAGAGCCATCTTTCCATATAGCAGATTGCTTCAAATATTGAACAGTCTTCTCCTTGGATCAAACTGACCATATGCTAATTTCACAAAATTTAAACCTCATGATGAAGGTAATTATATGTTGGTATTCATATTTTTAAGAGAAGTATGATTGAGAGATAGATAGTTTCTAGTAAATGGACCACATTCAATTTCCTACTTTGGTCAAATTCCTACCAATGTGCTAAAATTTCATGCAGTATCACTTCATCTGAAGGGAACCCTACTCTGTATGAATAAACTAGATTCTGAATGTCAAAAAATAAGCTGATCTATTCTCCACATTTTCTAGATGAGGGGAGTGTTTGGTTACATGTAGTCTGAGGAGGACTGAATAGGAGCTATCAAAACATGGCATACCAGGGAGACTGTGGAAATATTAGCTATTTAATACAAACTCTAGAAAGGATGACAGGGAGTTTCAGATAATTCTGGTTATTTTCTGTAGAAATATTCAAAGCCGCCACAAAAGATATATTCCTTCGTGTGTATACTGTACTAAGTTGAATTAATTTGAGCTGAAACTCTCCATATCTTGAAGGGGGGGAAGGAATCTGTTGCTTCTGTATTTTCCAAAGGACAATATTATCCATTTCTCCTCTGCTCACAGCTGACATGGAAAGGAATCAGCAGGAGGGCATTAATATAAATCAGTGAATGACTCTGAGGGTGGCAGTGGGTAGGAGAATCTTTCTTTGCTGAAGAGATTCAACCTGGAAGTAAGGAGGAATTTCCTGACAGTGAAAAGGATTAATCAATGGAACAGCTGGCTACCTGGAGCTGTAGGTGCTCCATTTCTGGAGGTTTTCAAGAAAAGATTGGACAACCATATCCCTTACAGCACTATGATTCTAAGTAATGGGAGAGGGGAAGCACAGACCCTCTCTTTGTTGTGTGTCTTTCCTTTCCCAAATACATCTAGATTTCCTCATTCCTTACAGACAGCTATGTATAGAATCCAACCTTTAGAGATATATAGTTTCATGCAAGTTATCTGTGTTAAAAAATGTATTTAAACATATAGGTAGCCTCAACTTATGACTATTCATTTAATCATTGCTTGAAGTTATGACAACATTGAAAACAGAGACTTATGACTGGTCTCCAAACTTACAACCTTCACAGCATCTCCCACAGTCACGTGGTATAATATGGACACTTGGCAACTGGCATGTATTTACAACGCAGTTTCACATGATTGCCATTTACAATTTTACCCAAGCAAAATCAAAGAAGGAATCCAGATTTGCTTAATGGCTGCATGATTCATTTAACAATCGTGGTAATTCACTTAACCGTGGTAAAAAAAGTCATAAAATAAGTTGAGGACTACCTTTACATGGTAGTCTGGGATATACAGAATTATAAAAACATAATTAAATTAAGCTCCATTCTATGCTAAATTTAGCATTCCATGCTAAAATGTGTGGTGGTGTGGAAGACCATTGTACTTCGAGGAGTATAAGGACATCTTTTGATTTCTCCTTATATTAAGATTCTACAAGTTTAGAGTTCATTCTGAGTTATGAAAAGGTTTCACCTGCTTGTTTTTCACTCTTGTTGAAGAGTGAAAAAGGGAGGAATATTCACACAGTTGTAGAAGGACCTCAAGATTATTTAGGTTGATGCTAGCTTATCTGTATAATTCCCAGGGTCTTGTTTACATCCCAGAGTTATGTCAGTTTACAGAAGAAACGGATGTACCATCTAGCCAAGTCCAAACAATCTTGGGACCATGGAAACAAGATCATAAGATTTGGTACCAGGTTTTGCAAAACCCTGGTGTTCCCCTTTGAACTGTGAGCTTCAACACAGCTGTGAGCTTCAACACCGGGTGCTGTGTGACTTGGCCTTTTTAGAGTCTCTCCAGTGAGATCCCAAAAGTTGAATGGAGATTTATTGTCATCTTGCTTTGTATGTTCTGCTTTTGTTTAAATCTAAAGTTAATAGTAAAGCTTAAAATCTTACTTTCTGGTGCCTTTATTGTCTCTGGATCATCAAAGAACCAGTTATCTGGCGTTTGGCCATTGATGGAGACTTAGCAATACAGATGGATATCTTCATTTTGATTTCTGGGCAATAATATGGAAGAGGGCTGCCACTGTCTTCTTCTAAGATGTCTTTTTGATTTCCCAGTCTTGCTGACAATCCCGGAATTCCCTGAAGGAAAAGTGGCCCAAGTGCTAACCAGGTCTCACCTGGATAGCTTTCTTTGAAATCAGCCATGATTAGCTGGGTGCTGCTGTTAAAGTGAATACCATCAGGCTTCTTAAAACGTTGGAGCTAAAATAATCTTTGACATTCCTGATTTGTGCACATGGAACCATCCTGTTCACAAACTAGAGAATTGACCTGTATTTTCCAAATACTCAAATGATTGGCCATCTAGACTGAATGACCATTTTCTTTTTCATGCCATGAAGAAGGCTTTCTTTTTACTAAGCAACAAATAACTATGAGGAGTTCAGTTGATAAATGCTAGCAAAAACTTCCTAAAAGTAAGCCCAGTTTGATGGTGGGACCATCAGCAGGACATTCAGTCACCAAAGTCAGCCATCTGTCAGAGATGCTTTAACCTGGATTCCTGCCCAGAGCAGGAGGGGTGGATGCTTTAGTGACCTTCTCCAGCTTTGGTGCTGTATGACTCTTGCAGCTCTCCCCACCAGCTCCTGCCTTCTATTTCCTAGCATCCAACAGTTTAGCCCTGATTGTCTGAAATATGTTCCCAGATCGGGACAGATATTCATAGCAACTCAATTGTTATTTTCAATTGTGGGACAAACATTAATGGGACTCTACTACATATTGAAAAAAATGTTGCTTTGTGCCTATTGAGAATCTTGGAATGGATGAAAATAAATGTCCAGTTCAAGATTCTGATTAGTTCATAGGGGAAAAAAAAAGCGTTTTATCCTAGTGGCTTTTCTAAACATGGTACAGTTTCAACTACTGGGTAATTTACAACAGTTCTACACTGTAACTGTATTTCCCTTAATTAAAAAGAGCTGCCTCTACCTTCTCTGATTATTTCTGACATTTTTTTATCTATTAATTTCAAATGGTTGCAACCTTCCATTCCTCTAATTAAGAATTCAGAGCCAAATTTTCGTAGTGATTAGTGGGTGAGATTAGCTTAAGAATGGATTGTGTGTGTATTCACTTTGAGAGCTTATTAACTGAGTTTTTAGCTTCTTTCAAAACCAATCACAAAACATGCTGTTGTTGTTCACTCTTTCATGTTATTGTTTAATTGCTAAGAAACCTGGCATTAGGTTGACTTAGTTTGGAGCAAGTTTTTAGTTTCCTAACATATCAAGTTACTTCAAAGGAACTTATTTTTCCAATAGCCTAGATGTTACAATTAGTCTTTTCTGCTGAAATTCAGGACTGCCACCTACTGTCTGTTTTTCACCTGCAGAGATCTACTACAGTGCAGAGCAAGACTGAAGAATTAGAGTCAATTCAAATGGGCTTGATGCAAAAATAATGTTTAGCCATAAATCTTTAACCATCACTTGCCTTAACCCTTTAAATCAGATATGAGAATGTCTAGGTTTTGCTCATTTAGCAACTCTCTGTCATTTCAGGATATTACTTTTAGCTTTTCACAATTTTTCTTCTAATTTATCCAGTGCTGACCTATGTTTTCTAATGCACATTTTTCTTTGGGAAGAAATCCTGTATGGATACCTGCATTTTAGTGACATACTGATACAAAAAGTATAATTTTGGTAACCTGTGATCAACAAAGCTCTTTAAGGTGAGTCTTCCCATATATTGGTCGAAAAATAGCCAGACCAGCTTGTCACTTCGCAAGCTGAAAAACTGGAGGAAACTTAATTCTTTGTGCAATATTGAAAGGCAACATTTTGCAGTGTGCTCAGAAGCTAACCCTTTCTGAAGCTGGGAAGTAAAAAAAAAAGTAACAACAATGACAACCTGCTTCCATATAGTTGAAAAAAAATATTTCCAGAAATATATCTTACGTTTCCACAAATATCTATAAAAGAAACGAGAATCTGATTTTACCTTTGGATACTGAATGCTGCAAAAATCTTTCATATGCAATTTAAATTGCTTTGCTCTAGTTACATCACTTATTATTAAATGATATATCTCCTTGTTTCAGGATCCAGTCAATTCCAAGCAGTTCTTTTGGGAACCTGATACAAAGGCTGTATTTTAACAAAAGAAAACATATGCATCACTTTATGCTTACCTGTTCCCAGAAACATGACATCATACTGGCCATCTTCAGCTGTGACTCGATCCACCACAATCTGAGTCAGTCGGTAGTCCACGTTGATTTGTGTAAACATCGGAGCCCTACTGACTGGGTAGACTGGTTTATACATCAATGGATGGCGCTTAATGAAGCTGATGACATCATCAGGAAAATCCCTGGTGGACTTAATCAACGGGTCATAGGTTTTGCTTGGACACTGGTAAAGATAGAGAAAAGAGGTCATATAAGGGGTTCTTTTATTGTGGAAGGAGTTTGGTCAGTTTGGTTGACCTTACTAAGTGAAAGAATATATTTTTACTATTGTGAAACATTTGGTCATCGACGTTATTTTGGTCTTATGGATTGTTATGACACCATATTTATGATCCCCCAACGTTCCCATGATCATTTCTTCTTTCAGAAGTCCGTTTCAGTGGAGAAGGGAGAAGAGAGATGAATGGATGAGAAAAACGGGAAAAATAGAAAATACAGAGTAAAACATGTTAAAAGAGGGTAGATCATGGTAGCACATCCCCAATCTATGCCAATTTCAAACATATTTATTGCTAGGTGTATTCTGTCTTGTTCCGCAGCAATTTCAGATTTTGCTTTATCGGGTGTTCAGAGAACATCCATAAATAGGTCAGTCAATGTATTCACACAACTCACTGAAGTTGTTTGCACATGGATAAGTGCATATGTGTGGGTCTGTAGGTCTTAGAATTCTCTTTGAACCCAAACCCTGTTTAGTTTATGATTCATTATATTGTACAAGCTGTTCACGGTTGCTGTATCAACCCAAAATCCAGCTGCCAGGTGAATTATGTTGTATGAACAGAGCCCTTGGAACTGGTGCCATCTGACAAGCAAGAGGTTTTAGGGATATCAGTCCTTAGAAGGTCATTGAGCTGATATGATTTGTGAGACATGATTTAATAACATATCCATAAATACTGACTGAGATTTGGTGTTTACAACATATCAAAAGATTTCTAAGATAATCCATAGTACTGCAAGATCACAGCAGTCAATATGATGAGATTTTATTCAGATTCAGCAAAGGATGCCTAGGTGGGTAATATTTTGGGGCCTAAGGATCACACTCAGAATTTTGGGAAAAAGATTAAATCAACAACAAATATAAAATAGTTTATATATTTTGGACTCATTAGCAAATGCTTATTATGAGTTGATTTCATTTGTCTTCCTACTGAAAAGGCAACTCAACAGTTGAAACACAGTCTATTTAGTATGGCCTTCTACTGTTAGTCACATTTTGGGCTCACATCAACAGAATTATTAATATGGAACAATCACTTTGTGTGGATAATACATATGTCCTTAGCTATATCCTCAAAGTTAGAAATTATGAAGGTTATCAAAAATTTGGAATTGTCCAAAAGCATATCATACAATACTGGAGCAGGAAATCAATAGCTGATAATAATGATAATACTAGTAACAATTAATTGTTGGTATGTGTTGACTATTGAATCAGGTTTTCATTTTCAATGAAGGAGTAAGGAGAAAAACTTTCAAAAAATGGGCAAACTTTTTTTTAGAATATTTCAGAAGTTTTCCAAACCTTCCTCCCTTTTCTATGCTTGTGTTTGCTGTTAATACGAAAGTACATTATTACAGATTCTTTTCTTAATTGTAAAGCACGATAAAAATATTTTAAAAACATAAGAATTTATGTTTTTAAAATATTATTCAGCAATGTTAAACCATAGTTTGTATTTGTTTTCCAATTAAAATGAATGGAAACTGTCTTCAGTTTGCAGTAACCATAACCTTAAGGCAGTATTTCTTGATCTTAGCAACTTTAAGATGTGTGGACTTTTGACTCCCAGAACTCCCCAGCCAGTCCACACATCTTAAAGTTGCCAAGATTGAGAAATGTTGCCAGTGGATATTTATTCTGATAGCTTAATCTGAGCATCTGACAAGCACCTGGCCAGTCTTCTCTGGTCTTGGAAACTAAGCAGGGTCAGGTTAGTTTGTACTTGAATGAGAGATGACCAGGCTATTGGCTAGAAATAATTCCCAAAAGCATCCTAGAAAATGACAATGACAAATCTCTTCTATGTTGTTGACAAGAAAGTTTTTACATTTGAACATCTTGCGATCACCAGTCTCATGAAGGGTTCAAGAACACATTTATAGCAGAAATGTTTCTGGAGTTTAACTGCCATCTTTTGGGAATCTGACCCGATCATGAGAAATATGAGGAGACATCATAAAGTCTTAATTATCACCATGAAGTTACTGAAGTATCTGGATATAATTTCATTAGCACAATTATGAACATTCATGATTTTGTAAATTGCAGCTACTTATGTCAACTTGTTTAATTTCAGGAGCCAGTAGATGTCAGTAACATGTATGATGGACAAAACTGAAGGCCGCAGTGTTATCAAATTCCTCCATTTGAAGGGTAATAGCACCCACCAAATCCATGATGAAATGGTAGCTGTTTATGGTGATGAAAGTCCATCATATGACACTGTTGTGAGGTGAAAAAGGAAATTTCAAAGTGGACATATGTCCCTCACAGATGACCTTCAATCTGGGAGACCCTCTATCATAGATGATGTTGACACAGTGAAGAAAGTGGAGGCTCTTGTCCTTGAAGACAGATGAACAACCACTGAAGTGATCATGAATAAAGTTGGTCTTAGGAATCATGGTGAAAATCTGACTCTCAGGTGTATATTTACTGAGTCCATGTTGAACACCAAGGTTAAAATTGTTGTTTGTGGATTACAGCAGTGTGTGTGTCTGTTTTTCCCATTCTCTGAGGATGAGCTCCAGTGGGGGCTCAAAAGCTAAGGGCAATACAAATCTGTTTTTAACCCTGGTGTTTAACATGGATTCAATGAAAGTTGCTCTTAGTTATGGAAGTGTGTGGAAAATTGTACATGTCTAAAGTGTCAGCATGATGGCTTGCTGACTCCATTTCACAAGCTTGCTGACTCCATTTCACAAGCAAACATGATGTGAACTTTTGAAGCAAAGTTGTATCTGTTGGAGCAGAATAAAGAGGATTTGTTTGCAAGTGTCTTAACTATGGATGAAAGCTGGGCCTCCCTGTTTGATCCAGAGACTACAGAGATGAACAAGGATTGGAAAAACTCTTCCTCCCTCCCCTCTCAAAAAGTGCAAAAGGTGCAAAAATCTGCAGGGAAGATCATACTGTCCATTTTTTGGGACTGTTGTAGTGTGATCCTTACTGATTTTGCCCCATCCCACAACTCACCTGATCTTGCACCCAGCAACTTCTTTTTCTTCCCTGAAATAAAGAAGCCACTGCAAGGTCAGTGATTTGACAACACAGATGATGTCATTTTAGAAGTGGTTCTTGAGGCAATTGCATGGCTTCTATAATGATGGGTTGCAGAAGGTCAAGGAACATTAGAAAAATTGTGTGGCTCTGCAGGGGGACTATGTGGAGATGACTTAAATTCAAGATACCAAATTTAATTCTGTTCAATGTGATAATTAAAACTTTATGATACCCCCTTGTATTTCTTATGCAAAACTGGAAAGTTAAATTGCTTTAGTTGCCATTATTATACAAAATATTAAAATGCTCTCTTGTCATATCTGAAAAGGTGTAGCTGTTAATATTATCAGGGTGCTAGATATCCTTAGCTTCATCTTTTGAAAGGATGTCATATTTTACTATGTGATGTGTCAGGAAAAAAAGGGAGTGTTAGAAATCAACAGGAAAGGATTCTGAGGCTGTCAGTAACTAAAAACCTTTAATATCTTTTAGTCTAATAACCAATTTCTTTTATTCAGCACCAGAGGGCTGAACAATCTGCTAATTCATCTGATTTCAACTAATGCACTGCTTAACCATGGACTTTCAAGAGTTACTCTGGCATTGCCAATAGCAAACATTTAATTTCACGTGGTTGAAATATAAACTGATTGCTCAGTGCATCTGAATGTAGTCAAAGCAAACACCCAAAGTCTTTATTAACTGTTTTTCAACTGTTAATAGATACTTCCCTCTCCTGGCTGCTATTGGTACAGCACTTGCATCTTGATGCACTGAATTCAAAAAAAGAATACAGTGGTGCCTCACAAGATGACTAACTCGCAGGATGAGCAAAAATTTAATCAAAAAATATTCCACTAGACGAGCCGCGACTCACGAGATGAGGAAACTTCGTGCCAAACCTTGCACGTCATCAGTAAGCACACTCTGTATTTCCCATTCAGGCAACTCCAC
>JANHZU010004690.1:78140-91275 GCA_032468055.1 Acrochordus granulatus
ATTTCTTTTTTCTTTCTTAGTTTATATTAGTTTCCATTACTTAGTATTGGTTCTTTTTTAAATTTGTATTTATTTGTATCCCGTCTTTCATTATTTTTACAAATAACTCAAGGCAGTGAACCTATCTGACATACCTTCTTCCTCTTTCTTTTTAAAAGTTTTTGTGGGAGAAGGAGGGTCTGAGATAGGGGATGAAGAGGGGGATAAGTATGGAGTCTCTGCACATGAAGAAATGCCAGAGGTTCAACCCCTTATGAAGACCATTAGCCTTATCTGGGAAGCGCAGGTGTTTGGGTTGGCAGTTGGAGAAATTATTGTGACCTTGTAGGTTTAATAAATCTTAGATTAGAGCCGAACTGTCTTAGCCTGCTTCATCAAGCCTAACATTAATAAACACCTGCACTCCTCAGATTAGGCTAACAATCTTCATGAAAGGTGGGACCTCTGACATTTGTACATGCACAGACTCCAAACTAATCTCCCTATTCATTCCTGGCTCAGTCCCTCCTTCTCCCACAGTTTATTTTTAAAAGGAATTCAGTTTGATCTGATTTGACATGCAATCCCTGGATTAATGGACCAAATTGAAAGCAATTAATAGTCCACCAAGACTTATGTTTCCTGATGTTAGAAGACATGTACTTCCTAAATATATTTAGTTATAGGTTCATACACATACTCTCACACACAGAGATAAGCAAAAACATACATTTTTGAAAAAATGAGAATATTTAAGCAGATTTATTACTTTTTCTAAAAACATCACAAATTTATGTAGACATTGAGCAGAATGGACTTCAAAATTATGAAATGGAAATGTACCATGCACTAGAAATCTAATATTTAATGATTTTAGACATTCACAACTCAGTGATATTTTATGATACTTTGTATACATATTTGCTCTTTAAATCTGAACCCTTTGAGTAAAAAATTCCATTGCTTTTCTACTTTGTATACTTATTCTTCCTTGATAAATTTAAATAAAATCCAAAAACAAAGGCTTAAATTGCATTTCATTTGATATTAGTGGGAACATTCTAGTTTTTCCCAAGCAAAACAAAAAATGTCAGCTACTGCAGATAAGTTCTGATTACTACTTTTTTTAAAAAAAGCAAAGTATCAAAAATGCTATTTGTCGTGATAAATTATGCATTTCAGCTTGACTGTGAACACCGAAACACTTCCTCTCAATTTATAACTCTATTCCCCTAATGATATGCCAAATGAAAAATGACATAAAGCCAAATTAGAGCGTATACATGAATGCTTGGGGGAGTATGTGAAATATGCATGAATATAGAAATTGAAGAAAGTATAAACCATAAAAATTCAAAATGAAGACAATGCAAAAAGCACAAGTAGAAATTTGTGAATTCAGACTGATGAATATACAAAGTTTCATCTGAGAAGGTCATATCCCTTGAGTCCTGATGACAAACTGGTTAAATTATTTAACTGTTTCTTCTGAATTTTCAAAGTTTAGGTTCTGCTTCTTCTCAAATGAATGAACTGCCTTCCACCCACCCAACTGCAAATGGTTATCCAGCTTGTTAGGTTAGAGGAAGCATCTCTCTGACGTCAAGAGGAATGAGAGCAGTCAGAGAAAAAATACAGCAGATATACCATGAGCACACCAGCATCATGCAAGCGGCAATGATCCTTTGAACATCATGAAGTCATTGCACAAATCATGTGACTGATGCAAAGTACATTAATTCATATTACTTGCATGATGCAATGACTGACATCATCACGTGTCTAGCTGAGTTACCCATGCATGTGTGTTTAGGTTTGATGAGGCCAAAAATAGTTGGAAAATGTTCCCAGAAGAAGTTAGCCAATTAACAAAGCCAGAAGGAACATGTGGATCATTCATAACCTGTAGCAGTTGCTTCAGTTTGGTGGACAGGGTACTGCTTTATGATTTTGCTTCAAAAAGATGTTTTGATCAAAATATTTTGCTTTTCATTTTATTGAAAATCTGAACAGCCCCAATGGACTACAGGGAGGAAACAACTAACAAAGAGTACTGCAATTAAACTGTCTGATATTGGGCAATTTTGATATTATATTTATCACTGCTGAGGTTTGCAAGCATCAGATTAATATTTAGCCGGCAGTATAAATTTGTTTCTATTTTTGAACAACCACAACTCAAGGTATTATCAAAATAGGGACCAACTATCATGACTGTTACCTCTTATTAGTTAAAGCAAGCCTATCTCAAACCATAGTTGATAAAGATGCTTTGTCATGATTAATAATAGTTAAGGAACTGGACAATATAAAAGGACACCTTTCAGTGTTTTCCATAGTATTTGCTGAAAAATTAGATTCACAACATTTCTGCAATATATTCTTGGGCATGAGACTTACTTAAACAATGGGTGAAACTAGCATGTATCTCTTTCCCCCCACTACTTTCCTAAGGTCAACTTGCTGAAGCTTGGAAGCCAAGTTTCCAATTTGAATTTTTCATAAAGATCTGGGCCCAGTGTTACTCTAGGGCATTGTATAGAAATGACTGATATGACAAACAAAATGATGGAATATTACAATACTAATTCTGCAAAAAATAATCTCCTTTCCTTGGGAGCTGAGTAAATAAAACTTCTCAGGAAAAACACAACAAGAAAGTTGATTCCATTCTATTTTCAAGAAGAATGTTCAATGTACCAATAAGGGGTTGGATTCAAAGCACTCCTTTATGCACATCCAAGAACTTGGGCACACTCAGCAGATTAATTTAGTGGTTGGATATCATGTTATATCACAAAGTGTCCTTGGAATTCCCCTTAGTTTTAAAAAAAAATCTGTCATATTCATGGACTGCCTGCTGTTTGAAGGATAGTAATTGCATTAGGTACAGACACCCATGGAACTGTAGAACTAATTATGTAATTCTTGGGATCTTCAACATAATAAATAATATGAATGTTGCCAAAAAAAGGGGGTGCACTGCAAAAATCCTACATGGCAAATTGCTCCAGAAAAGGAAGAGTAGCCCATAATCTTTGAAGTTCTGGCAAATTGTAACTTTTTTCTTTATATTTTTTCTCTTTCTCTCCTTTATTCTTTATTCGCTTTATTCTCTCTGCACTTTTAATTTTTCTTTTCCATATTTTTCTTAGTTTGTATTCATCCTTAATAACAATATCGTTTCAAAAACAAATTCTGGAAAATGAAATATAAGTGAAGTCAAATGGCTGAAGAACATAGCCCAATTGTTATGAAAAAGCAATAATGAAAAAAAATTCAGGGGAACTGAACTGCAGGAAATTTAGTCTGTGAATGTAGAAAGGACACTCTCTGCTCAGTGATTGGCAATTAAACTGGCTACTACTTAATTTCATTATCAACTATGAAAATATTTCGGTGCCCAAATACAACTGGCTTATCAAACTAAGAGTGCAAGACAAGCTGAGTGAATTCTAGACTTCATTATTAATCCATATTATTATGTGTAGACTAGACAGTACTTTAGGGGAAATTATTTCCTCCCTGGGGTGATCTGTATTTTCTGAGGAAACAACTTGATGGAGTTTATTTTACAAAATCCATATTGCTCACCTTACAGACACGACCGACACAGGAAAGAATGGCTTGATCGGAGGTGCTACTCTCTTGAGAAACTTCTTGGAAAAAGAAATAGATTTTGTCATCGTCTGGATTATATGTGTCTGGGATAGGAAATATTCCAATAAACTTTGCTCCTAAAAGATATCAGAAATAATAGCAACAAGTGTTTAATTATATTTAATGTATTAGTCATATCAGATGACCTTTAAACCCAACAAGGCATTGGCAAAAAAGATTAAAATTGATATATTTCTTCACTACCTCTTTCTAACTGTTCTCTAGAATTTAGTACTATACAGTATTTGTATTGAAGATTCTAATACAATGAAAGATAATGGAAAGGCAAGCAAAATTTGATAGAATTAAATCGCAAACTCATTTACTCATCTTTCCCATGTTCACAGGAAACAGCATGTTGAATAATTTCTTGAACAAAGGAATGGAAACTGGGTTAGCAAGTGAATCTTACTTTAATACTGAAAATCAAGCAGGATTCTCAGCACCCCAGGCTACCAGGATAGTAGGAGATCCAGGATGATTATTTGCCTTCCAACACTTTATTATAGCTTTGCTGATTCCCTTCTGCTTCACTTGAATGGCTGTTTCTAAACCTGGGATTCTACTGGTGCTTCCATACTCTTTTCCACGATTGTCTCTCTAAATCACTTTGAAGCCACAGTACTGTTGAATATAGCAACTGTATTCTCATCTGCCAGCCTCAAAACACAGAAATGCTGAGAATACCAAAATATTCCAGCTGATGAATAAAGAATGAAAACTCTGTGTCAATTGATGTCCATCCTGAGCCTCTGAAGGTCTTGGAACAATAAAAATCCTCATGCTCCGTCCAGCAAGACAGGAAATGGGATTAATTCTTAAAACTTCCTCCATCCATGTTATATGACTACCATTACCTCAAAGGTAAATAAAATGTGGTGGCCTGCATGATTTTGTGCAAGCCTAGACTTGCACATGTGTCACCTCTCTTGCAGAAGCTGCATTGGCTGCCAATTTGCTTCTGAGACCATTTAAGTTGCTGGTTGTCACTTTCAAAGCTCTAAATGGCCTGGGACCAGATTATTTGAAGGACCATCTTTTCCCAGTCATATCTATCTGACCACCAGAATGAGGAGGCAGGGAATGTTATAGGTCCCCTCTCCTATGGAGGTCTATCTAGTGGGACCAAGAAGAAAAGCCTTCTCTGTAATGGCACTCTCCCTGTGGAACATCATTCTTTCTGAGATAAGATTGGCCCCCTCTTTGACACCCTTTTGCAAGGCCCAGAAGACATGGTTCCATCAATGGGCCTGGGGGTCTAGAGTGATATGTTATCCATCAAGTGGCTGATCTGTTGCCGGGGGGAGGAAGTTATTGGGGCTTGTGTTGGATATGTGGTGGCATGAGTAGTTAAGATTTTTTGCTGTCAGCCGGAAGGTTAGTGGCTTGAATTCAAGATCCAATAGCCGCCGGATAATGGGATGAGCTTCCGTTGTCTGCCTACCTCCTGCCAACCTAGCAGTTTGAAAGCTTGTAAAAATGCAAGTTAATAATTAGGTACTATTTTTGATAGGAAGGTAACAGTGCTCCATGCGCCTTGGCATATAGTCATGCTGGCCACATGACCATGGAAGCATCTTCAGGTAAATGCTGGCTCTTTGACTAGGAAACAGAGATCAGCACTGGCCCCTAGAGTTGGTCACGACTGGCAGGGGATACCTTTACCTTTTTAGTGGGGTTTTATCTGTATAAAATGGAGTCATCAAGAGTGAATTAGATGCCCATATAAATTTCCTTAAATAAACAGTTATCGTCTAAAGCATGTTGCTTCTAAAGATTAATTGACAGAATATTATTCATTTATTATTTCTTAAATAGATTGGTTTGGGAGAGAACATCTAAGAGCCAAAAGCTGTGGTAAATCCACAGTTCCCAATAGTACAAAAATTACTGCTCACAGCTTCTAGAGAATTATAATATAACACTCCAAAGAAACCACTTTGCTCTGGTTTCAAGCAGACCACAGCAGTCTGGGAAAAGAAAAGTGATTCAGCTCTCAAAACCAGCCAATATTACCCAATTACACAGTCCCCAGATGATATTTTATTATTTAAATAATGTAATATCCCATCTTATCATGAAACATACCACAGAGTTCTATTTTGTTTAAAATAGAAATACAATAACTATTTCTATAAATATAATTATCAGCTTATATCAATAAATATTGATAGAAGTATCAATACATGTAGAATTGGTTTGATATTGATATCTCTATAATATTAACTTTAGAATATGGAACACCAACTATAGCTAAGATTTACATATTCATGTTCTGATGTTTGCTCAATTGATTCTTCCCATATAAGGAAGTGAAAAACTGAAATAAACCCAACATCAAAATCAGCTTTTAGATCAGTAATAGATAAGAAGCTTCTAATTTTGGTTTACTATTTGCTAGTGCTTGCATACTATTTCAGAACTATATTGAATATAACTTAAGTTTGGGGAGAAATATAACTGTTTTAAACATCCATATTCAATAATTCTGTCCAACACAATATTTCTACAGACAGTCTTTCCAGTAGTTAAATACTCCTTCCATGGAGAGATCGGTATAGCTCTGTTGACTGCAATGCCAAAGTCTAGGCTTGCACAAAACTGTTGCTTCACCTAGTGTATGGCAACAAATCACTCAAGAAAGCTGTGGCAGAAGAGCCAAGGCCAGTGTTTGGATAGTTGCTTTTATCACAGCTGCCAAGGAAAAAAAATTAATAAAACCAAGTTACCAAGAAGATCAGCTACTGTAGATTTAGGAATTAAGCCACATTTATATTAGAGTCAGGATCTAATCCTATTTCTTTTTCTCCTGCTCTTATGTGGCCAAGAGACTTCTTGCCATTCATTTCTTCCATGGATTTTGAAGATATCTCCTATCCAAGCATTAGCCAAGTCCAATCTTGCTTTGACCCAGACAAAGCCAGCCAGGTTTTGCCATCTATACAGAGCCATATGGGAAAGCACCAGGGAATTGCAAAATAATCATCTTGACTGGAAAGTTTACAAATTATCTTGGAAGATAATGGAGAAGCCATTTCTCCATAAGACCTGCAAAGAAGTTGCAGGAATGCACCATGAATGGAGGAATAGGTAAAAAATTGTTAATGGTGAAGAACCTGGATATCTTCAAGAGCGTTTGCCCCAGAATTAATTTGCTTGTCCAATGGCTCAAGGAAGCAAGGATTGTGGAAGGGAGTTCCACCTGGAAGGACACATACTCAGGCCCTTCTGAGTGGCAGCCCCACTTCAGTAGAACAGCTTCCTGTTGGATACAAAGATTACTACCTCCAGATGATACCTCCAATTTCTCCATCAGGGTATTTGAAATTGGCCGTAACCTGGAAGCTTTTGTTGCTATAGTTTCTCTTGGTTCTTCTTAATCTTTTGTTTATGCTATACACAATTCAGGGCCAGGAGCAGAACAGAAATGTTGGTAATAAATAAACATACAGTAGTGAATATAGTTATAGGTAGTCTTTGAATTACAACCATAATTGTGTCTGGCAATTATGGTCATGATAGTTGTGACAGTCATAAAGCAGATTACCATGTGACTGGACCTGTTTTTATTACTTTTTTGAGGCAGTTGTTAAATGTTGCTTAGGCCAGGTTTTGCCAGAAACTGGAAGTAAATGCCAGTTTCCAGCAAAACTGTTGTAAATTGCATTCATATGACTATGGGGTGCTGCAAATGGTTATAGATGTAGACCAATTACTATGTGCCCAAAATACAGCCACGGGACGGAAGTGTGACATCAGAACTTTGAAACCATGTCAAAAGCAGTTTTTTGGAAGCCTCTCTCTTTGAATGGTCACTTAATGACTGGTTGTAAGTCAAGGTTTAATTACTGGTTGTAATAAGTAGTGAACAAATTTTCAGTTTATATATATATATATATATTATGCATTTTCTACATACTTTTTTCATGACATGAAAGAAAATATTTTCTGAAATAATACATTCTACAGTAGCATGTTTAGTTTCTTACCATTTAACCAGTAGTGTTCAGACATGTCAGTCCTGATGCAATGTTGGTCTTGTGATGAGCCCAGAGAACGTGTTAATGCAGTATCTTTGCCAAGGAAATCAGAGGCTGTTCCAGAATAAAGATATTCATCTGCAAACAGGCAAAACAGAAAAATATTACTTAAGACCATAGAGCACAGATACCGACCTTGAATCCTGTTTCCCAAAGTAGGATATTTTGCTCCTTATTAATAATCATCAATGGGAGGAATGCTCTGTGCATTTCTAAAAGAGAAGGGAGATATGACTTTGCTTTCTTTTCTGGGCAAAATCAAATTGTTGGTTTTGCCTAAGCAATTAATCATTTACTGTAACTGATACAATAGTATCAGCTGCATAGTCTCTGTGCTGCTCACTTCATAACTTTATCATTAGGATAATACAGTATTTGTCCTTTATAGTGTTAAACATAGTAAGCTAACATTCTTTGTTGATAAATAATGATCAATCCAGATCAACTATACATAAGACGTTTGATTCACGAACACTAGAAAAACTCTTCCAGCATTTGGGATTTAGAAAATGCAGGCCAACCATCTCTGGAAAATATAGCCTGCATCTTAAGGATTCAGAAGTGAAACAGCTCCATATTTGGAATTTTTATCTGCTATTTTCAGTCAACATGAAGAAGAGGGCCATCCAATGGTATGGATAAAATAAGGTCAAGATATGACCATACAACTGCATCCCCCATGCCAACTGTGGCCACCATCTTGGATTTTGTTTCTGTCTTAAAAAATATGCAAACACCAGGCACAAATATCTGATGGAACCACATTTAGCAGACTCCCTTGGTGTTGGACAGCTAATAAATTTAATACAAATTAAATAAAGTTGCTAAAATAAAAAATCAGGAAAGAAGAGATCTATGGTCTGTAGTTACCATAGTACAATATGATAAATCTTATCACATTACAAGATATTTTTTGCTACAACATAATTAGTCCTGACAAATTTTTTCTCTAAATCAGCTGTTGCTGAAAACTAATACTAAACTAAGGAACCAACTTTCATAGGATCAAAAGTTTAAAAACAGTAGTACTTGAGACATTCAAAGAACAAAATTAAATGTATGAATTGGTATATGGGTGATTAATCTTCTTCCATACTTTGCATAACACTGTTTATTCAGACAGGAACATATGACACACATATATATTTATGTCTTCATGAAAAAAGCTTGAAAATACATCTAAACTGTCAAGTTCTGGGAAATAAGTTTAAATCTATCCAACCTTCCCAATTAATTAGAACAATCACGCAGTTAATGGCTCTTACACTAGTATCAAATAGTAAGACAAAAATACTAAGACTTATGAAGAACCAGTTTGGTATAGTTGTTAAGGTACCATGCTAGAAACTGGAAGATGGTGAGTTCCAGTGCTGCCTTAGGCACAAATGCAACTGGGTAACCTTGAAGCCTGTCACAATTGCAAACTACACTATTTCTGAAAAAACTTGTCAAGAAAAGTGCAGGGACTTGTCTAGGCAGGAAATGCAACAGTGATTTAATAGTGTGGACACATGCACGCACACATGTGCTAACATACACACACATTGTATATTAAAAACAGCAAAAAAAAACCAACAGGGTGGAGAAATATATCTCTTTAGTAGTGCAAAATATGAATCTGGATGTTTGTAAACATCATTAAAAGGGATTTCTTTTTGATCTTCAAGTCCAGACAGAGTTGGAGTGAGAAAGGGACTCCCTCAGATAGCCATTACTAAATTCTATACTTACTGAAATATCATACACATATAATAATTTTATGAAGAAAATTATCAATTTAAGAAGCAAAATAATCTCAGGTATTTTTTATGCACATTTGACCTCAAATTACTGAAACATTTCTTGATTATAATTTGTGGATAACTGCCTCTTCCAAAAGCAAGCCATTTTTATCCAGGATAAATTCTCAAAAGGCTTTAATAATTCAGTCTGAGTAAATGAATTGAGAGGAAGAGAAATTGCACTTTGATGAAGTAATCAGGAACTTCAGTGAAGAAAGGTAAAAATTTACAAAACAGAAAATCATAAATCTATGCATAGAAATCAGAGATATAAGGAACATTTGCAATCACAGAAATTATAGAGAGGTGTAGTGAGCAAGTGTTGCAGTATCCTGGTGTATTTTCTTTTTTCTCTGCATTTAATTTTTTCTACTTAATACTTCCTGTTCCTTTTTTCATTGCAAGGAAACAGTACTATGGGTATGTATGTGTCCAGATGCATTGTTGATGCTTGTCTAAACTGATGTCCTGCAGATTTTGGAATGACAGTTTGGAGATCAACTGAAATACCTGGAGGACATCAGGTCAGGCCAGGTGTTCAGAGGTGTTCGTGCAATTTATTTTTGAAGAAAGAGTTTTAGTTTCCCAGGCTTTCATATCATGCTGTATCTTCTATCACTGGATGTGGATGACACAAAGGAAGATAAGGAAGCAAGAAGAAAGATAAGGACATCAGCGTCAAGAAGAAATCATTCTAGCAAGATAATGCAGATTAAAAGAGGGAACTGTTTTCAAACCTAGTGGATTTCTTTCAATCAATGCATATCTTACATGCATACAAGACTGATTTCCTTCCTTCCTTCCTTCGCAAATATTATTTCATGCATTAATCAAAACACATTCTGGTAGGTAAAAATCCATAATGAAGAATGACTAATATACTGAAAGTTTGCCTATTGACAGACACACTAAATGATGGATAAATCAGCAGGGTTAAAAGAAGCAACCCTCTTGATGAGGGTGAAAAGAGGAGAGTGCAAAAGCTGGCTTGAAACTCAACATTAAAAAAAAACTAAGATCACGGTAACTGGTCCCATCACTTCCTGGCAAACAGGAAATCTGGTGGAAGAAAGGGAAGCAGTGGCAGATTTCACCTTCTTGGGCTCTAAAATCACTGCAAACAGTGAATGCAGCCATGGAATCAAGACACTTGCTTCCTTGGGAGGAAAGCTATGGCAAACCTAGATAGCATATTAAGAAGCAGAGACATCACCTTGCTGACAAGGGTCCACATAGTGAAGGCTATGGTTTTCTCAGTAGTAATGTATGGCTGTGAGAGCTGGACCATAAGAAAGGTTGAGTGTTGAAGAATGGATCAAGATCCTGGATGATCTCTATGAGAAATTGTGGGATTCCATACCTTCTCAGTACATGTTTTGAGAAAGTTTTTTTAGTCATGCAGAGTTAATGTGAGTGACAAAGTTTCCAGATTTGAGAAAGGTTTTGTTCTTAGAGGTGAGGGCATGAAAGTGAGTATTCTCTTTCCCTTTTTTTCAGAAGGCATCTCTGCCTGCCAGACAGTACTATAGAGTAATATCCAATTTCTTTCAATAGACTCCTAATATTCAATGAATTCTCCTAAATACAAACTACAGCGACAGAACAACCCCAAATATCTTAACTAGATATTTAAAAGACTTTTTGGGTGTGTGTGTGTATGTCTGTGTATCTCTCTCTATGTGTAATCTCTTTGGGCATTTACAGACTATATTTGGGCTCAGTTGCTGGGATAACATTCTATTTTATTCAGCTATGTTTTATTTTATTTCATTTTTCAGCTTCCCATGGAATTCCTGTATCCTGACAAACAGAATTGAGAAAGCATTTTGGATAAAAGGTGAAACATCTTCTACTTGAAAAATCCAATCCAGATGCCTGTTTTTTAAACTTTTGTTGCCTGACAAACTATGTTTTTGGAATGTAAAGATCCATATTTTATGAAGACAGGCATAATTAGGGATTTCCTATAATTCCCAGAAACTCCACTGGACTTCTGGGAGCAAGCACAAAGGGAGCAATGAAAGATCCATCACTGTCCACAGATTTTATTTTCCATAGTCCTCTTCTGGCTAACTTCTAGGATTCTCCCAGTCCTCTCTTTCCATCTTTCAAGTCTCTCTCCCTTTGCATTTCTTGGTTAATTAGAGCCTAATTCTTTGCTCATTTGCATCTTGCAATAACAATGCTGGCTATATTTAACCTGGTTTAAAATGGCATTTGACTATGGACATACCTGTCTTAAAAAAAGCTAGCATAAATGAGGAAGCCTTCCATATGCTTCAGAACAAGCCTCTTTGGAGATTATTCATTCTAGACAGTCCCTCTAAATCATACATTCACTAGTATGCTGGTATTTTTCCTGACACTTCTGTGGTCTCTTTGTCCACATATAAAAAACTGAAGATTAAGGGCTTGGTTTATATTTTACCATTGCTGCATGAAATCTACTTTAAGCTACACTAGCTCTGATTGTGGTGGAAAGTTCTCTACAGCTTTCATGGAAAGTATAAGAGATTCCCAATCCAGATGTTTGTGGTGATGTACAGAAAGCTTTGCAAACCACAATAGGAGGCAATGAACCACATTAAAACAGCTTATTATATGATGGCATGTTGAGGCCTTTGAGTTGGCCTGAATAAGTGGATGTCAGGGTCAGGCTAAAGTTATGAACAACCGATATCTAAATTAAAATACAGAATGGGTATTTTCCAATCCAGATTTCCGTTGCTTCTCCAATTGAAACTGGACTTAGAGTTCAGTCTTGATTTGGAGAGTCAGAGTGACCTGAAGAAGTAAATCCCTTTGTAAGCTTGATCTACCACAAGTTCAGTTTTGCTTTGGCCAGACAATCTAAAGGTGTGAACTGCATCTCAAATATGGAAAAAAGGGCTAATGTTACATCTCTAATCCATTCTGAAAAATATGGGGTCTTTTCAGAGGATGAGCAAGAAATCAAGATTTATTGAAATGATTTGCAAATTATCAGTATTGTGGCCAGGGTCAACAAGCTAGAGTCCTGTGGTTAATGACTCAGTGGGAAAATTGTGTATTTCTAAGAGACATGGAACATGTTCATGTAATCTATTCTTGCTTTAACAGCTATCTATCTGACTAGATTTGGGTTAATGGTATATAGCAGTCTATGTAAGCCACCAAGAGTCTTTGGAAGTTGGTGGCATAGAAATGTGTAAAATAAATAAATAAATAGCTAGGCCCCCACAATACATCTTAATTTACAATATATAAATGTAACTGGTTACTTCTGATAAGCTTTTTCTGTAATTTTGTTTACCAGATGCTGTTATAATCTGTTCTGTTAAGGAGATATACTATTGTATGCGCATCCTGTAGGCAGTTTGTAGGATAAGAATTCAATTCCATCCCCTGAACTATTAATTTCTTCTGCCTTCTTCATGGACTGTTCTGTTCTGAAGCTTGAATAGTATATTTCTAAGAGTTTTAAGAACAGATAAATGTGATTATACTTAATTGGCCAAGACTCATTCTCGGATAATGGGATTTTCATTTCAGTTTTCAGAATCTCTAGTATTAAAAACATACTTTAGAATGTAAGTAGATCAGAATGACAGATTCCGGTTTATGTCTGTGAAGACTCTCACTCGTCCAGGGTAATTGCATCACAACAAAGTTTAAAAAACAGGCATCTGGACTGGA
>JANHZU010004691.1:0-10695 GCA_032468055.1 Acrochordus granulatus
TGTAAGAAAAAGTCTAAGAAAGGGAAGATAGAGTGCCTGCAATACAGTAAAATGTAGCATCTAATTGTCAATTTTAGGAGGCTTGTGCTCCCCAATCGGCGTAGAGCAAGACCAGCAGCTTTCCTATTAGATAGAAATAAATTATTTATGCCTCCACAAGATGAAAGTAGTGGATATTCTGAATATCCCAAAGATTAGAAATTAATATTTTTCTTTCTCTGGCTCCTTTCCAATGAGGAATTTAGAAACCAAAAAAGTCCAGTGCATTTCCTGTTAGTAACATACCAATGGTGATTTAGTTACCTTCTTAGTTTCTTTGTATCTAGGCTAGTAGGGAAAAATAGTGCCTTAAAAGCTTCCTGTTTGTGTATTACAGGTTCATAGAAATGGAGAGCCAGTTTGGTTTGGTTCATAGAAATGGAGAGCCAGTTGAGGTACCAGGCTAGAAAGCAGGAGATGGTGAGTTTTAGTCCTTCTTCAGCTATGAAAGCCAGCTGGGTGATCTTAGGCCAGTCATTCTCTCTCAGCCCAACTCACTTCACAGGGTTATTCTTGTGGGGAAAATAGGAGAAGGAAAATGTGTTGGATATGTTAGCTACCTTGAGTTGTAAAAATAATGAACGCATATAAAAATATAAAAAA
Source organism: Acrochordus granulatus (assembly GCA_032468055.1). Taxonomy (NCBI): domain Eukaryota; kingdom Metazoa; phylum Chordata; class Lepidosauria; order Squamata; family Acrochordidae; genus Acrochordus; species Acrochordus granulatus. The sequence continues at coordinate 643 of JANHZU010004691.1, forward strand.
TAGAAAGGGAAGAGGATCTTCCAGATCTTTCCCTTGTTCCATGTATGATCTACAGAAACATTTCAATTCCAGCCTCAGTTAGAAGACTTTTGCTGCAGACCATGAAATGCCTCCTTCATAAGGCCCCCTATTCGAGTACTGACCACTCTTGCTGTCATGCAGTTCTTCCCAATATCTAAATCTGCTTTTCTGAAATTCCAGCTCAGTAGTTCTGGTTGACTCCTTCATCTAAACAATGAGTAATAGCTAAGTACCATGCTGTGTAAGTCTTCTTTAGCCAAGCTAGTATACCACATAGTCCTATTAGAGACATTTATTCCAATTCAGTTGGTCTGCCTCTTTTTATTGGTGAATGTATGTGGCATCAGGTAAAAATGATTATCATATTGAAAACAACTATTATAAGATATATCAACACATAAATGCAAGAAATAGAATTTACTTAATAGATCAAGTAGGTGTCTCCAGGTTTTAATGCAAGTTGGAATATTGATCAACAGTTGTGTCTGCTACATCTGCCCTGCCATGAAGTGGTCATAACTAGGGTAATGTGGCCTTGCTCCAAACAAAAAAAAAATCTGATTAAAGCCCTGAATATCAATGGAAGTTCTGTAGATACTGTTGGAGTCTCTGCATTGAATAGATTTTTTAAGATCCATCCATCCATCCATCCATCCATCCATCCATCCATCCATCCGTCCATCCGTCCATCCATCTGTCCGTTTGTCTGTCCATCTTATCGATCCATCTATTGATCCATCTATCCATCTATCTGTCTGTCTGTCTGTCTGTCAGAATGGATGATGCAAGTCACATTTTTTCCAGCAACAAATAATTAAAAATGTAATTTCACTGGGACATGTTGTATTTTTGAGCATCCTATTGAATCTGAAATAATACATGTCTAACACCCACACATGCACAGAAACATGGTGGTTTTAAAAGGTAGATACTATATGCTTCCTTTGATTGGTGAAAAAAATATATCTGGAACTGAGAAAGAGATGCTTTATTCAATTTCATTGGAAAATTTCCCAAAGACTCTGATTCCTAATTTTTTTAATACAATTTTTTCCCTCATTTATCCTTCCCCTGTCAGGGTTGAAGCAACCAGCCTCTGGAATACATTTTCAGTTAGTATTCTTTATTGTGTAATATGTATGATATAAAAGGTGTATATGTGAGTGTATGTGAAATTTCAAATGATGATCTGCATCGTGCAGTAAACTGAGATAGAAAGTAATTTGCACAAACTGGTAAAGTAAGTGAGAGGTTAAATGTTAGCATATTTTGTTCTGTTATTTTTTAAAATCTTGTATATGTATGTATATATGTATGCATGCTGAGTATAAAGATAGCTCTGTCCTACCCTATTGATTTATTAGATTCTCTGACATTTTAGTAGTGGTTGTTATATGTTATATTTATGGGATGAATGTTGGATTCCCTCATTATGTTATCCTCATTTATTTTACATACTTTTATGACTGGTTGGTTCAGCTTTACATTTAAAGCTTTATTGCGGCTGCCACAATAGAAGGTGGGGAGAAGAAAGTGCTTATGGATGGGAAATTTACATGTTTACTGTTGCAGTCATGATTTATTTAATCTTTACATATAAATATAGGCTGGGATTATTTTTTTTACAGATGAAGTATTTGTTTATACTGAATCTGATCTCACCTTATTTGTGGATTTTCTATAGCAAATCTGTTTTGAATTTCTGTTTAAATCAAGATGCATCTTTCTTATAATGTTTAATTATGTTATCTTAATTGGAAGCAACCCTGATTGGAGTTGAAATAGATTAGTACAGAAAAGGTCTTTAAGTTGTTTAACTATGCTGGACAAGATGGAAGAAAGAGCGATTAATTATCCAAGTGTAGGAATGAGACTTTCACTTTATTTGGGCCAAATGTCATCCCTCTAGTTTTGCAAGATCATGTGTCATTTCAAAGATGATGAGCATTTTCAACTACTTTCAGATGATTATTGATAAAATAAATAAGTGAAAACATTTCAGAAGATGGAAGTTTAAAAATGGTGTCCTCCAGGGCTTTGTCTTTGACCCACATCTTTGCAAATATCCTATAGGATGGAGTGGAAGATGCTAATCAGATTTATAGTTGACATCAATCTAATACTTATGATTCAAAAATTGTAATTCAAAATTAACAGATTTGAATATTGGATCAAATTCAACAGGATATTATTTAACCATGACAAGTATAAAGTCCTGTATTTAAGTAAGAAAATTCAAGTGCCTAGCTACTAGAATGGGAAATGCTGGCTTGGTGGCACTTCCAACCTCTATTGGTTAGGCAATTTTTGGGTTGGCAACAAATTTTTAAAGGGTCACAAGAAGGACAAGTTACCAGTAGAATAATGATCTGAAAACAAACCCCTGTGAGGAACAGATAAAGGAATCGGGCATGTTGAATTTGTGAAAGGGAAGTCTAGGAAGTAGTCTATAAATATTTCAGAAATCGGCCAGATTTTCTAGTGTTATGTCAAAGAGCAAAATAAAGGTACTGGAAACAGAAAAATTGATTGTAGGTAATCAAAATGTTTAGACAAATGCATATGTAAAAAGGAATAAAGTTAACAAAATAGCTAATGAGTCTGATAGGATAACAATGAATAATTGGATTCAAGAAATGGCAGTCTTGTTCTGTGCTAAAATCAAGAACAGGACAAGGACCAATGGATTGAAATAATAATTTTTAAAAATAGACTGACTATTAAGGATAATTTTCTTATGATAAGAGTTATTTAAGTAGTGGAATAGTGGTTAGTGAATGTTTTCAACCAGAGGCTGGAATGCCATCTGTACTGGATTCCTGCAGGAAGCAGAAGTTAATGATCTACAGGGTTCCTTCAATTCCTCTGTCCCTAAGAACAGAATTTATTCTTCCAATACATTTATTATTATTGGAGGATCTCAGGACCTCAGATTGCAGGAGAGCTTTGAAAAGAAGTCAGAGTTATGACAGACTTGTTCTGTAGTTCATTCCCATTGCAATGTTTTTGGAAAGCAGATTGTCCTTCCATGAAAATGAGGTTTACTGCTCCACTGAAGCAGAACTGGAAGAACCTTTTTGAACTCAATAGCTAAGCAAATGGAACCTCCTATCCTCTTCCTGTTGCATCTCAAGACAGTATAATCTCTTTCTTTTTTTAGCCACACACAGAAAAAGTATTCAGCATGTCTTTGTGGTATCCATTTAGATCATGAAATCAGGTAAAAGTTAGAGGAGAAATGTAGGACTGAGGGCCAATCCATAAACCTGTTTTACAGGATAAAATTGGAGTGAGAAATACTGTGACCTCTGGAAGAAACCAATAATTTGGTTCCACTAATCAACAAGAAGAGGGATTACTTGACTCAGAGTCAAAATGTCTATTAAGGAAAGTTTCCAGGTGAAAGGCCCCCAGTGAGGCACCACTTTGACATGGTTGTGGGGCTTGTGTGCTTGTGGAAGATGAGAGCTGTACCAGAGGTTGAACCATACTCGACAGAACTCATCAGAGGATCCAGATTTTATGTCTCCCTCCCATAAAAATATGAGACGTAATTTACAGAAACCCATATCGGCTCGGTCCTCGCCCAGGCCAACAAAGACCTCATTAGATGTTGGACATCTGGTGAAAAATGGGCCACAGGACTCTGGAGAAAGAAATGGCAAGTATCCTTGCCAAAACAACCCCATGGACAGTAACAAAGGCAAAAAGACACAACACTGAAAGATTTGCCCCTTAGATTGGAAGGTGTCCAATATGCTACTGGGAAAGAGTGGAGGGCAATTACAAGTAGCTCCAGAAAGAGTGAAGTGGTTGGGCCAAAGCCAAAAGGATGCTCAGCTGTGGATGTGTCTGGAGATGAAAGAAAAGCCTGATGCTGTAAAGAACAATATTTCTTAGGAACCTGGAATGCAAGATCTATGAATCAAGGTAACCCGGATATGGTCAAACATGAGATGGCAAGACTGAACATCAACATTTTGGGAATCAGTGAACTAAAATGGATGGAGAATTGTGGATGGTGGTGCATAACATTGTATAAGTGGTAGCTACTAAAACCATCTCAAAGGAAAATAAAACATGAAAGCAAAGTGCTATCTGATGAGGCTTTACAAATAGCTGAGGAAAGAAGGAAAGTGAAAATCAAGGAAGAAAGGGAAAGATATAACCAACAGAATGCAGATTGCCAGAGAATAGCAATGAGAGATAAGGAGGCTTTCTTAAATGAACAATGCAAAGAAAGAGAGGAAGACAATAGACTGGGAAAGACTAGAGAGCTCTTCAAGAAAATTGGAGATATCCAGGGAAGGTTTCATGCAAAGATGAGCATGATAAAGGTCAAAAATGGTAGGGACCTAATAGAAGCAGAAGAGATTAAGAAGAGATGGCAAGAATAAACAGAAGAGCTCTATAAGAAAGATCTAAATGTCCCCGATAACCACAATTGTGTAGTCACTGACATAAAGCCAGACATCCTGCAGTGTGAAGTCAAGTGGGCCTTAGGAAACATGACTAACAACAAAGCTGGAGGAAGTGACGGTATTCCAGCCAAACTATTTAAAATATTGAAAGACAATGCCATTAAAATTCTGTACTTAATATGCCAGCAAATTTGGAAAACCCAATAGTGGCCACAGGATTGGAACAGGTCAGTTTATGTTCCAATCCCAAAGAAGGGCAATGCCAAAGAATGTTCAAACTACTGTACATTTGTGCTCATTTCACATGCTAGCAAGGTTGTTCTCAAGATAGACTTCAGCAGTATGTGAACCAAGAATTACCAGAAGTACAAGTTGGATTTCAAAGAGGCAGAGGAACTACCCCAATCAAATTGCCAGTGTTTTCTGGATCATGCAGAAAGCGAAGGAGTTCCAGAAAAGCATCTACATCTGCTTCATTGACCACACTAAAGCCTTTGATTGTGTAGATCACAACAAACTGGCAAATTCTTAAAGAGATGGGAGTACCAGACCACCTTACTGAGAAATATGTCAAAATGCAACAGTTAGAACTGGACATGGAACAATGAATTGGTTCAAAACTGGGAAAGAAGTAGAACATGTATGTATATTATCACCTTGCTTATTTAATGTATGTGCAGAGTACATCATGCAAAATGTTGGGCTGGATGAATCACCAGTTGGAATTAAGACTGCCTGGAGAAATATCAACAACCTCAGATATGCAGACGATGCTACTCTAATGGCAGAAAGTGAAGAGAAGCTAAAGAGCCTCTTGATGAGGGTGAAAGAGGAGAGTGCAAAGGCTGGCTTGAAACTCAGTATTAAAAAAACGGATCATGGCATCTTGTCCCATCACTTCCTGGTAAATAAAAGGGAAGAAATGGAAGCAGTGAAGATTTTACATTCTTGAGTTCCAAGATCATGGCAGACAGTGACTGAAGCATGAAATAAGAAAATGCTTGCCCCTCAGGAGGAAATCTATGTCAAACCTAGACAGCATATTAAAAAGCAGAAACATCACCTGGCCAACAAAAGGCCATATAGTCAAGGCTATGGTTTTCCCAGTAGTAATGTCTGGCTGTGAGGGCTGGACCATAAGGAAGGCTGAGCATTGAAGAATTGATGCCTTCAAATCATGGTGCTGGAAAAGACTCTTGAGGATCCCTTGGACTGCAAGGAGATCAAACCAGTCAGTCCTACAGAAAATTAACCCTGGTTGCTCATTGGAAAGACAAATACTGACTCTGAAACTCCAACACTTTGGCCACGTAACGCGAAGAGACAACTTGGAGAAGACCATGATGCTGGGAAAGACTGAAGGCAAAAGGAGAAGGGGACGGCAGAGGATGAGGTGGATGGATAGCATCATAAATGCGATGGGCATGAATTTGGGCAAACTCCAGGAGGCAGTGCAGGACAAGAAGGCCTGGTGTGCTGTGGTCCACGGGGTGGCAAAGAGTCAGACACAACTGAGCGACTGAACAACGGCAACCAGGTGTAAGGAGAAATCCTGGATTATACTTGTGTAATCCTTTTTGTGGATCACCAGCACTCATCAACTGAAGAATAATTTGATGGGTAGAAAATCTTTGGATTTTTCTGCTTTAGACATGACAAGAGTTCCTTGCTGCATTTGAAATGATGATCCAAAGAAGTGTAGTTATTGCATTCTGAAATTAATAGCAAATTAATACTCAGAATAGTGAAAATTCCCACTTCAGCCTTCCTTTTATAAATTGGGAACTAAAATAAACTTCTTTGTTTTAAACTCATGTTCTGCTATTTCAGAAGCAGTGATGTTGGTTTCTTTCTTTGATAGTTTCTGTTGGAATGGTTTTGATTAACGTTATCCAAAAGATTAGCTCTTTTCTTTTTCTTTTTGTTTGCTTTAGTGGTGGCATGTTTTCCCTGATTCATTCATCTGATTTTTGATTATCTCATCCAGTTCTCTTTGTCAGTTGCTTAGTTGCAGTACTTCTCATTATTAAATTATTTGCTGTTTTTGTGTATCAGAATTTTCATAAATAGTTCACTGTTATTCGTAGAAATTTTGATACATTTCTTCTTTTTCCCATAATCACCTAAAACATTCTGATGCACTGAATATCTCATCCACCTCTAGTGGAGTTAAGCTTATTTCCTGTCTTTCTGGGAAACTAGAAATAGCTGATTTGAAGCACATAGATCCATAGCAGAACAGCTGCAGTGATTGTTTATCTTAATGCACTGCCTGCATGTGACTTCCTTGTTGTCTGTGATGTACAAGTACTTGATAAGTTAAAGTTATACATTCATTCATCTTTCTTTGCCTTATCTTTTTTCCCTTTTCTAACTTACTGAAGGGTGTTGTTGTTGTTCAGTCGCTCAGTCGTGACCGACTCTTCGCGACCCCATGGACTGCATGGGTGAGGATTTCCTAATTTATAATCTGTTTTGCTGTGGAGTCATTCGTGTTCTTTGAGCTTAGTTATTTTCTTGCAGATGTTTGGTTACTAGATTAGGTAACATCTTCAGTTCTAACTAGCTAGCATTGAAAATGTTACTTTGTTGGATAATGAAACATCTGCAAGCAAACAGTTCAACCCTGTATATTCTCTTCTATTGCTGTTTCGCTGTTTTTCATTTTTCCTGCTTAGTGCTACCAATTACAGACTTGCTGAAATTATTTTATTGTGGAGCGTGAGTTTTGTAAGCATAGGATTTTCTGAGAGATCCTCTTAATTCTAAATTAGGGAGACAGGTTAGTGAATTGTTAGTTAACAATTCCCTAGAATTGTTAGGGAAGAAGCAGGCCCAGGGAGCTACTAATCTAAAGGCTTATTGAAGCTTCAAGGTCACAAGAATTTCTCCAACTGCCAGCCCAATGCCTGCACTCCCCAGATATGATTAACAGTCCTTATGAGGGGTCAGACCTCAGGCATTTGTGCAGCTCCAAATGGAGTCCCCTCTTCACTCCTGGCTCTGCTCTTCCTTCTACCACAGTTCGAGTGTATAGAGTAGTGCTTTTTACACTTTAAGACTTTGGAGAATTTTTTCAATTTCAAGAAAAAATAGTTGCCTCTAAATCATTGTGCCTTTCAGTGGCCATGATTTGTTGGGTTATCCTTTTAGGAGTATTTCTTTATTTAAACAGAGAAACAGAATGACCACAGGCAAAAAAGGGTGACTTCTGACTTCCTGCTGACTTCTCCATTGACTTTGCTTGTGGGAAGCTGGCAGGGAACAATGGGAATCAGAATCATATGACTGGTTAACCACAACATTGCTACAAAGGCCATAACTTTGCAAATACAGCTGGTATGTCCTAGAAATTTCAATTACATGGGAGTAAAGGGTCCTGGATTTTGTATGCATTCTTTAAATTAGTGGATTTGAGGTTCCTCAGTTCAAAAATGTTTGTGCTATGATGCACTCTTTGGACTCATTGAAGGTTAGAAACAGACAAAGAGACATGAGAAATTTAGATAAATTGTTGTATAGAGAATACAGTTTAGGGGTGCTGATGGCTCTTTTCAAAGATTTTCAAACTGAAAAGTTGCATATTTATTGCTTAATATTCCTCAGTTTTGATGGGTCTTATGTTTGAAATTGATTCCATTTAGTTTAGTTTGTAAATGCCATCCTACATTAATTGATAAATTCTTCTAGGCAGGGGTATAGGCAGCTGCTAATCAATATTCAACATTGAATATTAAGCTGAACAGCCCATGAGGCATATTTGGTCACTTATCAGCTTGCCCTACAGTGACGTGCATCTCATTTGGAAATATCAGGTTCATCCCTTACCGAAATTGGGTGAGGAGTAAACCTAGATTGGTTTATGGAAAGAGGTTTCGCAGCTTGCATTTTGAAAGACCGATGTGGAGTTTGAAAAATTTGGCTGCTGCTTTGAGCTGAATATAAGACAGAGGGATAACAAGACTTGGGGGGGTGTTGTGTGTGAGTGTGAAAGTGTACCTCATACTAATGGTCTCTGCTTTCACGATTTACCTCTCGGGTTGCATTACAGTGTAGTTGCTAGCTGCAGGTTCATGTAGGTGTTCTGTGAGATTAAATTCCATAAGATAAGTAGTTTCTATATATTGTCTTGGAAAAAGACTGATTGATGAATCAGTGAAACAAAAAGTAGAAGATTTAGTTTCTTTAGCTATTTCTCTTTTTTTTCTTCCCGCTTTATCTTTTTCCCCCTTTCTTTCCCCTTTCCTCTTTTTTCTTTATTAGATTTGTAGTTTTACTGAAGAAAAAGCATTTAATAAAAAATGAAAAAGAAGATCATAGAAAAAAATGCAATCGAATCGAAAGAAGTTTGTGAGAGCAAATTGTTTAAAAGAGAGATGGATGTAAAAGAAATTCTGCAAGTAAAAATTACAAAAGAAATTACGTTAGGATTTTTCTTTCAAATATTACATCTGTTTTAGTATCAAATGTTACATCTGTTTTAGTATCAACATACTGTGTATGTGGCATAACCACGTATGTGGTTAATTAATAAGTTTAATTATTAAGATGTTTAATTAGTGTGAGTCAAATTTTTGGTAAAAGATATTTCAAAGCATTTTACTTTGCAAGTTTGTTAATGCTCTACTTACCTACCTATCTATTTACCTACCTACCTATCATCTATCATATTAAAACAATGTTTGGGGTCTTTTTAGATCTATATAATGGATCTTTCAGCACTAGTGACATCAGGTCATCACTGTCACATAAAATATTCGTCATTCTTGTCACCTGCCTTTTGGAACTCTTACTCACACAATGAATTCCCAGATCTGCTTTCTTGATATGTAACAGATCTGCTTATATGTCTTAATTAAGCATTGAAAAAGACCAATTGCTTTGAAGTAAATTTACACACTATATATACAAATTCTATTTGGTCTCTTGCTCTTAAATGCAAGTACACACTCCTATTGCAGCAGATAAAGAGATCCTAAGTAAGTATAGTCACAATTTGGGTTCCTTTTTTTTCTGTTCATCATTCCAACAATATCACAAGAATACTGTGGTGTTGTGGATAATGTTCGTTTATAAATATACATTTCACTCTTTGTAGATGCTGATTGACCTTCTGAAACATTTTTATTCAGAGAACAACCATGTCACATGTTTTTGTTTTTTAATTAGGTGTGGAAAAAAATTAAGTGTGACAAGCGGCATCTGAAATAATAGGCTTTCTGTCAGAATCATTGGATTTATCTTGTCACATACTTTTTACTGTTATAAATGGAGATATTTCATCTTTCTACTAGGCAAAGCAGGCTTGAGCTGAGAGGAACTGACATTTCTGGATGCATGTATACATGGGTATACCTGTTCCTGTGTTTCTAAATTAAATAAATTAAGCACGTTATGGTAACTTTTCCATTATCATACCACATCTTAGATTCTCTCACCAGAATTGATTGAGTGGAAATAAGGACAAAGACTTCTTCATACAATGCATAATTAAATGGAATCTGCTGCTAATTTCTGTATATGAGATTTTCTCCCTCTCCCTCTCCTCCTCCCTTCCCTCCCTCCCTTCCTTTTCCATCTTTTCCTATGACAAATAATCCTGAAATAGAGA
>JANHZU010004691.1:15814-30439 GCA_032468055.1 Acrochordus granulatus
TCAACCCTGATTTTCATTGGAAGAACAGAGACTGAAGCTGAAGCTCAAATACTTTGGCCACCTAATATGAAGAGAGAACTCACTGGAGAAGACCATGATGCTGGGAAAGATTGAAGGCAAAAGGAGGAGATGGTAGAGGATGAGATGGTTAGATGGCATTATAGACATGATGGGCATGGATTTGGGCAGACTTGGGAGGCAGTGGAGGACAGGGAGGCCTCATGTGCTGTGGTCCTTGGGGTCACGAAGAGTCAAGAGGTCCTGTGGTGTATAGTAGTGCAAAGAATGGCCTAAACAGTTTTCAAAGGCTAATAATTTGGTTTCAGGGAAGCTTATTATATATTTTCAACTGCTTTTTTTAGAAAATGGACTAGTTTGCTGCAGATGTTACTCTCCTTTAATTTACTGGTGTGCAATTTTCTGTACATAAGTCAAGGAGAAATGAGAGAAACTACTCCCACTGAATATACGATATTTTAATTGACTTCCTAGAATAAAGTTTGCAAATGGGAGCATAGGGATTTCTTTGCATGATTCTCTTTTGTAGTAAGATTTATTTTTACCTCCATTTGTTCTTTTAGTCACACCAGGTTTGGAAGTTTTAATGGTTTGCTTGCATATTGATATAATGCCAGATTCATAGATTGCCAAAAAGTATATATGTTTGTTTTTCATGGACAATGTATTATGGTGTTATGTTGCTATTTCATTATCTGTCTTCCCTTGGACACATGGTGAGTCAAGAAATGCAGTCATGGCAAGGCCAGGCAGAGCAATTAATGCTCAGCACACTCAGTATTATTCTTTTTTTGCTAATTACAATTAGCACTGTTTTTCCCATATAGATGTGGAAGTTCTCAAATTTTAAATTTATCATTTAGCTCCTTTTTGTTTTGATGTTACTGATATACATTTAATCTCTATTTAGTTCATTCAGTCATAGTTATAGAACTAATGTATGGAAACAATATTTATTCCAGCAGCTGTTAAAAATCTGTGGCTGTGGATTAATGTCAGCTTCTAAATGTGCTGTGCTTTAGTTAATTCCATCCAAGGACAGATGATATCATCCTGTAGGAAGGAATATATTAGCAACTGACAGCCCAAAGGTAGTAAAAATAGGCAATGTGTTATATAGAGGACTAAAAGGTCATGCCAAGAAGAGATATTGGTAATAAGTCAATTAATTTTTTTGAATTTTTGACATTTTGCACATTTCTGGGTAAGCTTGACAAGAGTTTTTAAGTTAGCTAAATTCAGATTCTGGACTGGAGAAACAGGAGCTGCGTCTGTTCCCCACAAATCCTATAAGTGATGAGCAAATAGAGAGTCAACTACCCTAAGCTAATCCTCTTGGTGGGAGGCAAGAGAGAAAAGAAACTAGGGCTATTTATGCCACCTCCATGACCAAATCAGCACATGATTTGTGTGGTGGGCTTTGATGTGGGCTCTGCATTTTAAAGGGTTCCTCTTTGTGCACATCCAGGCCTTCATTATAACTCAGCTGGGCAACTGTAATAGCTTTGTGTGGAGGTTTGAACTATCTGTTCACGGCAGATGCCAGGACCACCTTCTGCCAGGTGTTTCTCTATGGAGACATCTTTTGCCAATGTCACAGGCTCTGCTTTCTTTCTCTTCAAAGGTTTTCCATCACCCATACATTTTAACATTGTCAAAATCAGTGTGTGGCATTGCAGCTCTGCCAGTCTATCAAGATAAACCTGGAATTCTTACTAAGAATGTGGCATTGAGGAAGAATCATTTATAATAAATACTACATCACTAATTGATCTCCTGCTTTGTCATCATCAAAGCAAAGAGATGAAATTTTGGGTCATCTCACTAACAGGGCTGTAAAATCATTGGTCATGGGAGCAATCAGAGGGGAGATAATTCTAGACCTGCCCCTAAATATCTCAGATCCCCTCGAAGAATACAAATGTTGCTTACCTGTGTGGAAGCAGGGAACAAAAATATGGAAACTTGAGAAGAAAGGCCAGCAACATCACATTTGATTTCCCCAGAAAAGACAGTAAGAAGGAAGGAAGCAGTTAGTTTCTTGGAAATCAACAGTATTCACTCTCTGTAAAATATTGGAGGCTACTGAGAGCCACAACAGGAAGTAATCTGAAATATAAATTACAGGAGAGGAAAGCTTTCATCATATCCAGAAGAGTACAGGCAGACCTTGACTTACACTGTAACTGTGCCTGGAATTATGGTCTTAAAGTGTTCCAGTTGTTAAATGAGCCACCATGTAACCATGGATGATTTTATGACCATTTTTTGTGCTGGTCATTAAGCAAATATAGCTGTCACAGAGTGAATGGTATAGTTGTAAAACAAACACCGTGGTCATTAAATAAATCCATTGTCTGCAATGGGCATTTTTTGATAGAAACTGGAAATAAATGCTGATTTCTGTTCAAAAACATAAATTGCAATGATGTGACCATGGGACACTACAAACAGCCATCAATGCAGAACAGTTGCACCTGTGGTGGGCTTTGATGTGGGCTCTGCATTTTAAATGCAATCATATGACCATGGAGGGGGCAGCTATCAGTACTTCAAATTGAGGTCATAAATAACCCTGTGGAGGATTCATCATAATTTCAAAAGGTCACTAAATGACTGGTCACAAGTCAATGATTAGTTGTATTAGCCTGGTAACTTACTAATGGAAAAGAATATTTTAAAAAAGAAAAGGCATCCTTCATAAAAAGAATGATTGTCAGAAGGATAAAGCCCTTTAAAAAAAGTTGTGTGAACAAAAACTAGGAATCTTGTAATGCAAAATTTTTAAAGAATTATATGCAATTGGAAGTAAACCAGTGAAACCATTCATCAGCTCGGAGAGCAAAGGAAATTCAAGAAGAATAAGGAAATTAGTTTTATTTTGTGTTGCCACCAAAGAACATGGAAGCCAGATAACCTAGCTGAACATATTTTTTTTTCCATGAAGGAGATCTGAAGAACTGTAATGGCCAAAGGAAGTTCTAGATACGAATGACCACCACCCTGAGCTAATCTAAATGAAGTTCAATATTCACTGGGGATCTCCGCTGCCAAATTCTTCTAGATGTTCTAACCAATACAGCTTTTGGCCTGATGACTTGCAGAATTGCCTGTCTCCGATCATTTCTGCTGAGATCTGGCATGGTGGGCATGGTTTGGGTCTTGTTACTCAGGAAGTATTATCTGGAAGGACCCAGAGACACATCCTCTCTTCCATTATGCCTGAGCTGTGGAATACCTTTCCCACTGAGATCTGGATGGACCTCCTTTCAGAAAGCTCTCAAAACCTGACTTGTCTCCCTGATACTGAGTTGGGAGATATTTAGTTATTTAGTGAGTGAATTGATTGATTGAATAGTAGCTTCCCTACTCAGCTCATAACTCAGGATACATCGTCCATAACAGTAATAAATGATAAAGGCCAGACAGTAGAACATTTTTTTTAAAAAAACAGTTCAATACAACAACATACAAATACCGAAATCTTGGGAGAAAAAACATCCAGTGGGTCATGTCACTCCCAGAACCATGTTCTGTAGTTTAAAAAAATGATTGAGTTGGGAGTAGCCAAATTCTGGGGGGGACCTTGTTCTAAAGGGCAGGAGCTGCTGAGAGGCAGGTTTTGTGCCTATCTTGAGTGTTTTTGGTTTGGCTTGGATGAAGTTGCCTTGGACACAATATGTTTTTATTCTAGTTCAAATGTTAATTTAAATTTGGATGATACATTCCCATATTTATACCTGCTGCCCTAAGATGCATATTGACTGGCTGGCTATATACATTGATTATATATTCTGTGCAATGCACAGAGGATTTAATTCAAAGTAGAAGATTTGAAAATGTTTTCTTCAGATTTGTGGTATTGAATACCAGTTAACCTAATATCTATATTGACTAAATTGGATGAAGTTATGGATAAAAATGAAAATATTAAGAATACAAAACATGCTTTTATGGAAAAGTAGCAAACACGTTCTATGACAGTAAATCTCATATTTTAGGTTCCTTTAAGAGAGTCAACAACCACAAGGGTGGGAATGCTTTGGTTAAATACGGTTGTGTTAGCTTTTTAATAGGCCTTTGGCAAAGTCTCTTGACTAAGGTTATTCTGCAAACTTATCATTTGCAGTATGGGGGATTAAGAAGTTAAACGAATGATTAAATAACAGAAAGTTAGGAATACAGAACTGACACAGTGTTGTGCTTTAAAGAGAGCAATCCTTTGAGAGTCTTCATTGCAGCTGGAGCTTTTTAATTTGTTTATAAATAATCTGGTATTTGAGTTATTATTGATAACCTGGAAGTATTCAAGGTACATAAAACAGGAATGGAGAACTAAAGTATTCCAAAAGCGTATCTCTAAAATGTTGGGAAAGGCATCAAGAAACCAAGTGTAAAGAGATCCACATTGGGAAAGATGAATATTCATATATATGTCTAGGAATATTCACTATTTGATTTGGTGATGATTGGTTTGAAATAGGTATGTTGGTTTGTGATTCCCTGGTTAGATATTTGTCTTGCTTTTCTTTCAGCAGCTCAATGTGACACTTGGTGCGCTTCATCCTATCATTTTTCAAGAACAATACAATTATAGACCACCAACTCCCAATGATTCTGTGTGACTTACAAATAAACCAAAAGAGATCCAAAAGAGGCTGAAGAAAACATCCCAAAAAATGATTCCAAGGGGTCAGCCATCAATCTTCCCCCAAGTCTGGGAAAATAGCTGAGTCTTCCAGGGTGGGAGCCACCAGAGAATTGGATCAAAGTCAGTCAGTTCTCATGAGCTTCTCTACACCTCCCATTGTTTTAGAATTGAGTGGATGGCATGCAGAAACTGTAAGTAAATAAGTTGAGCAGTTGTCTTCTGGGCCATAACTGTGGAGCCCCAGATTCTGAGTTTTGCCTTCCAGATCTGATGAAATTCCTGACATTTACATTTGCTGGGACTTACAGAGCCCCACATCTGAAGTGCACTAGGAGGAAGAAGCTATGGTTCTTAACACAACTCCTAACACAGTTAGGCTTACGCTGAAGTTTTCTGAAGAAGCCACGACTGTGGATCACATCGCTGTAGCTTCAGAACAATGGGCATTGAAGATCATATTGGACTACTGTGAGCATGAGCAAATACTGTAGAACATTTTTCCAAGTAATATGCCTTGGATTGTATTACAGAGATCTTCCTACTCAGCATTTTCCATTCCTTAAAACCATTTTGCATAAGAAAGCCCAGAGCCATTGGACAAAAACTAGGTTATGTGTATGTTCATTGACAGATATGCACATATGGTACATTAAAACTGCAATGCTTTAGGCAGGAATTCTTGGAAAATTATCTGCCAAGCAAGGTTTTGCTATAAGGTTTTTTTTTCTGGCTGGGAAATTTTTATTTTCTAATATATTAAAAACGAGAGGGTGATTATAAGAGGAATTGCCAGGTTAATATCTCTTGCTGTTCTGATTGGCTCCTGATAACTCACATTTTTGTGGCTGTGTGGCCTCTGCAACAAAGCCTCCATGTTGCTCTCTTATTACAGCTCCCACTGGTTAATCAATCTGAAAATAAAAAACTCTTAAGTTTTCCATTTCTTTGGCTTAGTGTGGAATCATCCTAGGATGTTTAGATCATGCGTGTCCAGCCTTAGCAACTTTAGGTTGTATGGACTTCAACTCCCAGAATTCCTCAACCAGCAGAGCTTGATGATCATCTCTCATTTCTGAATGCATTCTTTAACAAGTTAGCATCTCAGAACATCTCAGAACATCTCAGGTCTGAAACTAGAAATGTCTTCCTCTTTGGATAGATCAATCAGCTTTGGTTTCATCCCATTTCTCATTTTTCCAGCCTTAGTTTCTGTTCCGTCTCTGCTGTTTTTGCACCACCCATCCCAAAACAGTCATTTCTGTAGCAAAATACATGAAGAATTTACATAGACCTCAGTCATTTCTGTAGCTGTTTTAAGGTGCAGACAACAAGAGGAAATGGTCCATCCTTTCATTTTCAGGCTACCCTTTCTCCAGGTTTTGCGTTGGTTCTCTGTTTTTGCTTGTTTTCTTTTGTTCTGTTTAAGCTGAGTTGAGGAGTTTCCATCAAGAGAAACAGTTGGACGTACAGGTAATCCTTGTCTTATGACCAGTCATTTTAATTTCATTCGAAGTTACGATGGACCCCAACAAAGCTACTTACAACCCAGATTCATAGTTCTGATGTCTGCACCTCTTGTGGTCACATGACTGCATTTTGGATGCTCAGCAGCCGGCTCACATTTATGGCAGTTTCCAGCACCTTGCATTCACATGACCACAATTTATAGTGTTTGTGCTGGAAACCGACATTTACTTTAGTTTCCGATGCTTGTTATGATTGCCGCGTTTGCTTCACCATCACCACAAAAAAGGTAATAAAATTGGGGTTGGTCTACATTATGACTTATGATTGTGATTGCAGGGCTCAAATATGGTAATAACTTGAGGACTACTTGGACACTGATATTTTTTCTTATTGTTCAGTCACCGCAAAGACACACAGATGCCCAGTCTGATATTTTCACTGCGTTGTGCAGTTTCCTTTGTTTGCAAAGAACAGGGGGTGGAATGGAATGGAGAACAGGAGATCTGGAAGTAGAACAATATTTCTGGATATATTATTTTGCAAAGAGTTTTGCTTTATTTTCTTCTCATAATGATAAATAGGTAGGTAGGGAGGGAGGGAGGTAGACAGACAGAATATCTAAGCCAGCATAAACAGTTTGGCTTGGCTTTTCTAGCCTCAGTTCTATCCTACTTTGCATGCTTGACAACTCCAATGGATTTATGAAGGAAACCCTTTCTGAAAGTCAATTAATCAATCATTTATTGTCAAATAGCAGCTTGCCATTATACAGTTTTATCCATATGTCAAAAGAACAGATCCTATGCATTAATAAAATGTTTATAAACAGTTACAGAGAAGCACTTTGCATAACAAATCACAACCTGAACCAGAAAAATTGGTTTTGATCAGACTTTCAATAATAGTCCACATTTTCACTAATCCTAGGATGCCCTAATAATGGTTAAAAAACAATTTTTTTCCTTTCTAAAAGTTACTTTTTGTGACTTGTAATCAGGAAGGATAGAAAGGTAGTGATATCTTAGGTGTGAATAAAAATAAATATATTTAATGCAAAGATTATTATTACGTATTTTATATTATTTATATTATACGGTATATTTTATATTATAAATATCATATATATTATAAATATATATTTCACATTCAAATACACTGTTTTCTTTACGGAAATACTTTATTTGGCACTCTTTTTCTGAAAGTTGATTTATAGTATTTTAATCATTATTTTTTATGTGTGCTAAACTTGATCAGCATTAATATCAGATAAAAACATTATAAGTTGTAATAAGATAGGCTAATTAATTATTTTCTTTATTTAAAAATAGTTTATGACACATAGGATAATTTATAATTAAAGCAAACTTCCTATTTTTAGTGTTTGGTTGTATTTCGTTTATCAAGAGTACAAAATTTCTTATACAAGACAACAAGGAGAAAAAAAGCAGCACTGAAATAGATTTAAACCTGCTGAGCAAAATATTCACTTAGTGCTAGACAAGATATGATATGTATTACTACGCAAGTCTATCTGTGTGAAGAGATCAAATAAGAATTGGAAAGTTTTAAGGAAATGCATATATGATAAAGGATTATTTTGTTGAAACCACTTTTTTTGCTTCTACATGCTCCTAGCACCTTCCCATATTGTCCTATCCTGCAGATGATTTAATATTCCTATTGATTTTTTTTTATCCATGATTGAAAAATGGGGCTTCTGGCGATGTATTAAACCGTGGAGACCTTGATGTCCTCTGAGCTAGGTTGCAGATGTTTCATTACCCAAATAGGTAACATAATTGGTACTAGTGATGTGTATAAACACACTCCATGTTTAGTGTTTATGCACTCCTTATATGTATACAGTACCTTGCTCTGCCAGTGTTGGTGGGGGTATGATTTTCTTCTTGATAATTCCTTGATTAGGAATATTTTCTGCTTGATTGTTTGTCTGGTGTTAATCCCTGTTTCTCTGGGTTTTGGTTGCTGGATGGGATGTATCCTGGTCTTTTTCTGGCTCCTGCAATTCTTACAGTGTATGTGTACTTTTGGTTTTGGAGGGATTTAATTGGTTTGTGATATTGTGTGGTGATAATAATCTGTTGGTTGTTTCTGAGATTTTTGATATTTGATAGTTACTGTTTTCAGAGGTTTTTTTGCTTCTGCTGTAGTGGAATTTTTTGATAAAGTTGTGGGAGTATCCATCTGGTTGTCTATGTATATTCTCATTAATCCAGGTCATGATTTATAGCCAAATTGCAAAAAGTTTTTCAAAAGTTCCTCAAAGAGGCAACTGTACTTTTAATATTTGATGTAATAGGAAGACATTTGTCTCCTGTTTATTATCCTGTTTATTAATAGTCTATTAATAAACAGTCCATCGACAAACATGATACTGTTTATTAATAAATAGTATCCTGTTTATTGTCTCCTACTTACAATGTAGCTTTGTCTCATCTTCCCAAACACCTTCCAGCCCTTTCTGATATGTGTTATGCTGACCCTGAAGGGCAAACAAATCTGTAAACCTTTTTGCTTATCATTATGACTCTATTAGCCTGCTATGTGAGAACTTTTTTTCTGATGTATGTCCTCCATCCTTCCATGTGAGAAATGTTTATATTCTTGCCACCACTTTCCTTTCCACATGGAACTGATAAAGTCTCCTGGATAGAAGACAAAATGTCTTCTGATTACATCAAATAATTAAAGTCCAGTTGCCTTTATAGGATTTTCGCAAAAATTTGTTGCAATTTTGCTATATATCCATTTGGCTGGAAGAAATTATATAGATGACCTGTTTCTCTTTTTCAGTGTTCTAGGTTGCTGCAAAGTGTTAGGCTTTTGTCACCAAATTTGTTTTGAGTTCTTGTTCTTTCAAATCCCTTTCCCCATTTAAACTAGTTACAGAGCTTCTGATGATTGAACATGGGGAAAATTATTTAATTTATTTATTCAGGTGCTTGGCTTCAGGGAGATATCTTTGCCAATAATGAGACTTAGAACAAACTGCAAGTGAAAATAAAGGTGTCATTTTATCATTCAATAAACAGAATCTCTTTTTTTGAGTAGATGTGTCTGTCTCTCCATCCATCCATCCATCCATCCATCCATCCATCCATCCATCCATCCAAAGGAAACATTTGGAAAATAAAATAATTTACTACATAAAGAAAAATAAAATATCAGTAAATAAACCAAATTTACAATTGTCATATGACTTCATTATTTCATTGATTAAATAACTAATTGAATATATAAAACTAAAATCATTGTATCATCTTGAAAAATGATAACAAATCACTACAAAACTCTAAACTGTAATATTTATTTTGATCCATCACTATTTATCATTGTCTAAGATAAATGCATACAATCATTTAAAAAGAAAAAAATGCTGAATACAATCAGTAAAAGCATGATTAAGTTCTAGATCCCCTCACATCATAACTGATTGGTGATTTAGTCAAATTATTTATAAACATAACAATTTTTTTCTGGATCCTTACGTCAAATATTTCCCGTTTAAAAAAAATCATACTCTTAAGTATTTATGTTTGCCTGGTTATGTGATGTGTAATATATATGAACCATCCTTTCTTAAATTTAGTTGTATTTCTGTCCTGGAAGTTTATTGTAAATTTTGCCATTTTTCTTTATTCCCCAAGTTTGGCTATATAATTTGATATGGCCAGCAAAGTAAATTTTTCCAATGATGGGCCAGATTTGTCTTTGTATCCCTCAACATATATCTCAATAAGCTGTGATATTTGTTATTTATTTATACTGGAAAGATTCCTAGCAGAAAAAGTGAGGCTTCGATTTGAACTTTGCTTTTATTTATATAAATAAAGCCATGTATTTTTTGTTCTTTTTATAAAGTCTTGTACAATCCCCCTATCTGGGAGGATTTTGGAACATTTCAGGGGCTTGAGGCAAATATTTTACCCCTTCAGGATGGAATATCTCCCCCAAATGGGATAAGAAACTATGCTTTCTCACTCCTATGGCCCTTTGAGAACAAATAATGAGATACTAAAGCGACATGTGGAGATCCAAAATAAATTGCCCACCCCTTGCTTAACCATGTAAGTTAAGTTCCTGAAAACCATAATAATTAAGTGAAGTTAATGCATTTCTTGCTGCTCATGCTATTTTGTCCTTGTATATATATTTTTATCAAATTGCTGTTGCAGGGAAAATAAAATCCTTTCTCGTTTTCCTTAAGTTCTTCCTCTGTTATTCTAAAATCTCACTGACTAAATAACACTTACTGTATGTAGCCTAGTCCCCACATAGACCACCCCCTGCAAACAGGACTTCCTGCTGCCCTCTCCAGCTCTGTTTCAGAGGGACTTGCTTGAATGGATGAAGCAAAGGAGAAATCCTATCTATTAGGGCCACTATTTCATCAATGCGGAGTCAGAATTGGAAACAGCCTTATGCTTACTCAGTTGCAAGGCATATTCACTTATGGGGGGAGTCATCCCTAAGTAGATGGGCCTAAGCTTCCCCATAGCACCTGCTTTCCTGTGAATATTCTGTTTTATTTCTATTTCTTGATGGGTCTCTTTTCTTGTGCCCCATTGCTAGACATCTGAGAGTGAAGTGCTTTTTTTCTAAAGAATAATATCAAAGTTGTGCCAGCTTCCTGATGGTAGGAGGATAAAATCATCACCCTTATTAAAGGAAAACTCTGCTGGAAATGGACTTCTTTTTAGAATGAGATGCATGCACCTGCTATAAGCAATGTGAAGTAATACAAATTTATAACTTCAATTTTTCACTCTTTGAATGTCCAGGTGCGGCTGCTACTGTAGATGTCACTAGAGGTCAGTTTAATTAAGATCAGCCCTTTTCTCTTGGATGAGACGTTCCGAATTGTTGTCACAGAGGAGTCTCTCACCCTTTTGTCCGGTGCCAGCAGCTGGTGACAGCTTGGCAAATTATGAGTTTCTTGGCTTAAAACAAACTAAATTGCAGACAAAACAAGCCATCAGCTGAGTAAATACTGCACCTCTCTTTGGCTTCATGGGAAAGGAGGAGATTAGGAAGAGTACTTAGTGTTCATAATTGCTAGCAAGAGGCAAAATAGTAGGCTCAGACCGGCTGGAGATTGTTCCATTATATCCAATTAACACCCACTTGATTGTTCTTAATTGCTTGGGTTTGATGACAGCAGAGTAGAGACATCACTGCTCAGATAGGCAGATACCACCTGGTCATTTGCTGGTGTTCTGTACTTACCCATGAAGAGGATAGAACAGAATTTCTGAATATTATGGCAATTTTGTAATTTGAGTGAGGGGGGTAAGCAGGAGGAGAGAGACCACAGATATGTTAAAGTTTTTTGGGGGGTGGGGGCCATGTAAGCTTGAATCACTCAAATGAAATGATTCTCTTATGAATCAAAATGATCTCCATTTTGCTGAAAAAGATTATGAAAGGAAGGTACAGATTGTTGCAAACAATTTCTCTGTAAAAATGCAACGTGCCTTATTGAAACCAACAGTAATGTAAAGAGACAAAGGTAACTTGTTTGTGAGTAGCTTTCTTGTTCTCTTGGTGTTCCATTCCTTTGCTGAATCATTACTTAAGCTTGAATTTCTGATGTTTGTTGAAGATTTAGTGCAGGGTGTCTGCAGTGGAAGCGTATGTGTAAAAAAGTCAAGCTAGTAGCCACAAACCTGTGATTGAAGTACCCCTGCCCACCCTGATCTGGTGGACTCTAGACTCTACAGTGGACTATTTGCCATGCCTATGCTTTAAGCCCTATGTGGGCAGATGATTAAGTCAAAGATTATGTGCCATCATTTCAGTGTCCATTCTTAAATCCTCTCCATGATTGGGTTGCAGGACATCAAATGCTTTTGCTCAGTGGCCATATATGAAGAAATATTTCCTTGCATGTCCTGCATAAAGCATTTTGCTTCCTTCTAATAAATTAGTGTTTATTATATAAACTGAAAGGGGTTCAGAAATCCTACTATACAAATTAAATTACTTAGATGCTCCTTTGAATCAAAGCTATTGGCATTGAAGCCCAGCAATTCCAGTTCACTTTACAGGTGTCCTTTAGAGAGTACTTTAAGAAGTTGTTCTCTGTTTAAGTTAAGATATAAATGCTCCTCCCATTTTGGAAGAGTGGTCAAAACTTAGCCAAATGTGCTTTTTTGCTACAAAATGATCCTAGTTTGCATGTTGAATGTTGTTTTCTGGTTGCTATAAAGGTCCTGTTCTGTAGATATGGTGGGGTGGCTCGATTGTTCTGGCTCACTTTTATGCTATTCTTTAGTTTTCTTTGCTTGTCATTTAGACATCAAAGCATGTGCTCATGTATCACTTTCTTGGATTTTTGTCCCCACCTTCTTGGTTCAGTTCAAAGTGTTTCTTGGCAACCTTACTCTGTCTCTCTCTGTCAGAAGCCTCTTGAAGAGAGATGCCTGACCCTGATTTTCTTTCCTTCACATTCTGATCTACCTTCTGACATCACTTACAGCACTAGATCTTCCTTTCTGTGCCTAATCATGTTCAAGCCACAATGAAGTGGTTACTTATTAGGGTGTAATGGACCTTTGTTTTTTGGGTAGGCATTTTCGTTGGCTTTCAGAGGAAAAATTATTTCCTGAAATTTCTCAAATTCTTTCCTAAAATGCTCTTAATTATGAAAGATTCTGAAGTGAAATAGTAATATCTAATAATGGGGAAGTTTATTTCTTAAATTGATATGCTGTGCATCTCACCATCAGGTAAGTTATTAGAATGTATGCAGAGCTTTTCCTCTTCATGGATTCATGTTGTGGTGATGGTGGGGCTTACATAACTCAGTGACAACTTAATGAGTTATGCTGTGCAGGGCCACTCAAGATGGACAGATCATAGCAGAGAGTTCTGACAAAACATGATCCACTGGAGAAGGAAATGGCAACCCACTCCAGGATCCTTCCCAAGAAAACCCCATGTACAGTATGAAAAACTAAAAGATATTATGCCAGAGGATGAGCCCCTCATGTCAGAAGATGTCCAATATGCTACTGGGGAAGAGTGGAGGGCAATTACAAGTTGCTCCAGAAAGAGTGAAGTGGCTGGGCCAAAGCCAAAAGTATACTCATCTGTGGATGTGTCTGGAGGTGAAAGGAAAGTCCAATGCTGCAAAGAACAATATTGCATAGGAACCTGGAATGTAAGTTTTATGAATCAAGGTAAGCTGGATGTGGTCAAACATGACATGACATCTTGAGAATCATTAAACTAAAATGGACAGGCATGGGTAAATTTAATTCAGATGACCACTATATCTACTACTGTGGACAAGAATCTCTTAGAAGAAATGGAGCAGCCTTCATAGTCAGTAAAAGAGTGAGAAAAGCAGTACTGAGATACAATCTCAAAAACAACAGAATGATCTCAGTCCTAATCCAAGGCAAACCATTCAACTTCATCATAATCTGAGTTTATGCCTCAACCACTGATGCCAAAGAGGCTGAATTTGACCAGTTCTATGAAGGCCTACAACACCTTCTTGAACTCACACCAAAAAAGATGTCCTATTCAACATAGGGGATTGGAATGCTAAAGTAGGAAGTCAAAAGATTTAACTGGAATAACAGGCAAGTTTGGAGTACAAAATGAAGCAGGGCAAAGACAAACAGAATTTTGTCAAGAGAACAAACTGGCCATAGGAAATACACTTTTCCAACAACCCAAGAGGTGACTCTACATGGACATCAATAGATGGCCAACACAGAAATCAGATTGATTATATTCTTTGTAGCCAAAAATGGAGAAGCTCTATACAGACATTAAAAACAAGATATGGAGCTGACTGTGGCTCAGATCATGAGCTTCTTATTGAAAAATTTAGGCTGAAATTAAAGAAAGTAAGGAAAACCACTATGTCATTCAGGTATGACCTCATTGATATCCCTTATGAATATACAGTGGAGGTGAGGAATATATTTAAGGGATTAGAACTGGTAGACAGATAACCTGAACTACTATGGATCGAAGTGCGTAACATTGTACAAGAGGTAGCTACTAAAATCATTCCAAAGAAAAATAAAAAGCAAGAAAGCAAAGTGGCTGTCTAATGAGGCTACAAATAGCTGAGGAAAGGAAGAAAGAAAGAAAGGAAGAAAGGAAAAGGGGAAAAATATAACCAACTGAATGCAGATTTCCAAAGAATAATAAAGAGAAATAAGATCTTAAATGAACTATACAAAGAAATAGAGGAAAACAACACACTGGGAAAGACTAGAGATCTTTTTAAGAAAATTGGGGATATCAAGGAATGTTTCATTCAAAGTGGGCATGATAAAGGACAAAAATAATAGAGACCTAACAAAAAGAGAAAAGATTAAGAAGTAGCAAGAATACATAGAAGACCTACACAGGAAAGATCTAAATATTCCTGATAACCATGATGGTGCAGTCACTGACCAAGAGCCAGACATTCTGGAGTGTGAAGTCAAGTGGGCCTTAGGAAACAT
>JANHZU010004691.1:73824-84856 GCA_032468055.1 Acrochordus granulatus
CACCAGCAAATCTACCACAGAATGGCTGAAAAAGAAAAGAATCAGGTGTTGCAATGGCACAGACCTCAACCCGATTGAAATGCTGTGGCGGGACCTCAAGAGAGCTGTGCATAAAGAAATGCCCACAACCCTCAATGAACTGAAGAAATGTCAAGAAGAGTGGGCCACAATTCCTCCACAACGATGTGAGAGACTGATAAAGTCCTACAGAAGATGATTACTTCAAATTATTGCTGCTAAAGGGGGTTCTCCAATCTATTGAATCATAAGGTATACTTAGTTTTTCACACATGCTCCATTTTGGCTTTCTTTTTGTAAAATGAGTTATGACGTGGTGTAATATGTTACGTGTTGTTGTTCATCTGAGGCTGTATTTACCTACTTTCAAGAACTGCAAAGAACCAGATGATTTTTACTATGTCCTGATATGTAAAACCATAGAAACCGAAGAGGGTGTACTGTCTTTTTCACATGACTATGTATGTATGTCAATGTTTTATCAGCTGCTTTCCTTGCTTAATATAATTTCACTGCAGTAGCAGAGTCCTTGGGATCCTTGTCATGATCGTTGTCATGCTGAAATGATTGGACCCAAAAATTTCAATCACACCAAAATGCTCTTTTCCATTGATCCTCAGTCCAATCTTTGTGAGCTTTATCATATTTTAACCTTTCCACCCTTTTCCCCTTCCACAAAATGATTTCTTGGCTGCTACCCTTCCACAAAGACCATTCCTGATCAAGCTTCTTCAGAAAATAGAAGGACTTCCTCCAGTCTTTCAAAGAAGAAACTCTGAGGAACTTCTCATCAGAATTTGAAAATTTCCTTGGCTTTCCATTCCCTTCTTTGTCCTTGACCTCTCCTGATTCCTCAGATTTCTTTATTACAGCTTGAACACCACATCTTGAATATCCAGTTTGTTGATTTCCCTTTGACAGTGGAAAGTATGATTTTATATCTGTCACTTTCTGTGATCTTTGGAATTTTGACAGGAATTATGTGATCGAAAGCTGGTCTTTTTAACAAGCTTCCAATGAATTACACTCATACAACATGTGTATGCACTGTATATAATGTTCAAGCATGTCTTGCACAAATCTGGTGTAACAGATCTTTCTGCACAGCAGTCATTTTGGCATGTAATAGTAGGACACTTCACAATGACAGTACTTATGGTTTCATTCCATTTAGGTTTATGGGAGCCAGGTGCCTGCTCTTGCTCAAGTGTAAGGGGAGGTCACACTAAACACTTGCCACTTTGGCCTATCAAAGCTGTTTTTTCTGCTTTTTTCTATTTTGATTACTGAATATAAATTTATTGCATTTTCTGGCTGTATTCTAAAAAAGAGACTGAGACATAATTATATATGGTCATGAGACCATTGCTTAAATAACAAAGCTAATGGTGGCCTAAGACTTCTGCTCAGTACTGTATATGATTTCCAATTTTTGTCACAAATATAAAGACATTTGGGAGAACTTCAGCCCTATAAGATTAAAAACGTATATTTTTTTTCTGATAACCCATCCCTTATCTATAAGAAAATTCATAAAACATCAACTTTTCCATCCTGGTGTAATAAAGAATTGCCAGAATTTCAAAAAAAAGTCTTATTTTAACTAATAATTCTAAATAAACTAACTTTAAATAAACTAACTAATAAGATGAAATAAACTAACTTTATTTTCTTCCTTTTACTCTTGAAAATCTTAATCTTTAATTCATTCAAATTTTGTCATAGGAACTGATTTTTCTAATTATTCTTTGATCCTTTTGCATACTTTAAACATACCTCTTTTGTAAATGTAAGAAAAAGACATTATCCAGGTCATGGTTTATAATTTGTATGTCCCCTTTAATGTTTAAAACTTAAGCCAGCTTCTTTTGTACATCCAATACATGCTTTCTCTTTTATTATCCTTCACCAGTTCTGCTAAGATTGTTTCATTCTTGTGTCTGCTTTCCTTTTTGCATTCCACATCTTTAGTTGGTGAACATGCAACCCTACTAATGTGATCTTTATGAGGACCAGAATGATTGTATGTCTAAAGCTGCACCGAATTGCAGATAAGGAAGCATGAAATATCATCTAGCGTAGAGGTCATGCAAACTCAGAATAAGAGGCAGTAGCAGCTATTTCATTTAATATGCTGAATTAAAAATGAATCATAAAATCCAAATTCTTATCAAGTTGTTATTTTGTTAACTTGTGGAGCTTACTGAATATCAAACAACAAACAACTGGCTCTGTTGACTGGCTTGGGGCATGCAGCCATAGGTCTGGTTAGTCCCTTGAAGGCCCTCCCTACCTTTTAATTCTGAGCTTAAAATAGTTTATTTGCTTTTTAATCTGTGTTTTTACATAGTTTTTATATCTTATCTGTATAGCACCTAGGGTCACTCTGTGAGGAGAAGGATGATTTCCAAATGTGATACATACATACATAGCAGCTGTTATTCCGAAGTCAGGTTGTCCTTATATCCATGTACTTATTCTTCTTTCCCCTTTATAAAAACAGTATTAAATTTCTTGTTCTGATTTATCTTTTCTAATCTCCCATTCCCACCAATGTTAACTATTCATGCTCCCGAGAAGAAAAGCAAAAAGTTGGGAACCTCCTTTACTCTGTCAAAATAGTAAGCATTCATTCACAACTATCCTCTTTTAGAGAAGAGGCTTTTTTTTAAATTCATTGTCATGTCAACAGTTGCTACAGATGACTCTGGAGATGGCTGAAGAGATCAGCGGATGGTGGGACACTGTTCTCAAACTTCTAACATTTTATTTACCTCTTCAAGAAACTAAAAAAAAATTGAAGGGGGTAAATGTCAGATGTGATCTTCAAGCAAACTCAGAAATCAGATGTCCCAGTTCGACCCCAGTGGTTGAACCCTGGTGGTGATGATCAGAAAGTATTGCATTAATCTTCGTGCCATTTAAGTCCCCTTATCTAATAGCACAGACTTGTTCTTTGTAAGTAACAACAATGAAGGGTGCCTTTAAAGAAATCTCCAATGAGCACCGAGGCATTACAGATTAGGTCAGTGCAACTGCTGCTAGACTGAACATGATGGATGAGTAAGCGAATGAGTTTTTGCTGCACTGGTATTGTGGAATCTTTCCATTGTCACCAACGGGCCTATGAGGAGGCTGATCTATGAAAGAGCAAGTGTCAGAAACGCCCTTCAGCATGCCGGTACACTCTTCACATCCCCCGTGGCTCGAAGATGAGTATTGAGAAAAGTAAAGTTTAAATATAGCAATGGAATGATGGGTGATGATGATTTAAGAAGAATGTGGCAAAAGGGTTGAGTTAGTTTCTGAGAGTGCAGGGAAAGGAAGGAAGTTGACCCATGTGACTGAAAGGGAATAGAGGCTTTTCATAAGAAGCTAATTCTTTCAGGACACTGAGCATTTTGATGGATGAGTTACATCCATCTGGTTGCAGTATATCTAATAAATGGCTGGGCTCGTGTTTGACCTCTCTCACTTATTGGACATATCTTTGCTTTCAGTGTATCTAGAAGGAACACTCCCTGGTGGTTGGGGGGAAGAGGAGAATAATCTGAAGAGCACACAGCATTGAGAAGGGCATTATTCTGAGCAGCCTTTTCAATATTATAGATTTAGAAAGACAAAGATCCTTCAGTGGCGCTCGGCTTCTTGATTAAACTAGCTTTTGGGAGATTAAATGGACATGGATGTTTTCTCCCAAAGTTAAGCATCATGAAAATATCTCACTGAAGCTTGAGGTATGAGGGTCATGAGATCTTCAGAAGACTGGAGCATAGAGTGGTCTGCCTACAACTGACCTCTGTGTAGCCAAAGTCATCTGCACATAAGCTGAGCACTTGTGGCAACCCTGTCATTTTGTCCAGTAGCATTGTTCCATGGCAGTTGAAATAATTCAACCCCAAACCCAGTAAGATGTCTCTACTGGTGCATACAACCCCAATAATTTGGTCAGAAGTACAGTTTGGAGGAATGAATGCAGGATGTATGCAGTATCCAATGAGCTAACATATCTGAGAGTCCTGGCAAGGCTTCATGGTATCACTTGCCTCTTCGCCACTGGCCAACCAAACAGCAGTGAGGGTGATTTGAGCATGTATTTGGGAGGTGGCTCCTGGATTGCTGAGCTTTAGCACTGAGATCTGTAATGGAGAAGTTTGATCTTCTGGCACTGTATCTCTATGACTTCTTTTCTTCGAGGACAGTTGTCCCCATAACAGAGATGATTTGGTGGTTTAATCCTCTGCATGCCAGGGACTGCTTGAATGAAACTAAACTTTGTTTTAGTTTTTTTAGTGTTCCTGGAAAATATTAGTTTCTTTGCTGAATCAGTTCAGTTAAGGGCAATTATACAGTATATTTCAGTTGATCCCTGAAATAAAGAGATATCAGGTTTATAGCCA
This sequence comes from Acrochordus granulatus, assembly GCA_032468055.1. Taxonomy (NCBI): domain Eukaryota; kingdom Metazoa; phylum Chordata; class Lepidosauria; order Squamata; family Acrochordidae; genus Acrochordus; species Acrochordus granulatus. The sequence goes on from JANHZU010004691.1 coordinate 78,243, forward strand.
CAGAACCATGAGTCAAAAATGTCAAAATGGTGGTCGTGATCATGTGATCAAAGGCTCACCCATTTTATGTGCATCCTTAAGTCGGTCTTATTTGTATTTTCTCAATAGATGTAGTGTCCCCTCTTGTAGTAGTCAATTCACAGTTTACACAGCCATAGCCAGAATGTACCTGGATTGAAATTATGTGTTCCTTTCCTGTCTGATGCAATAATGACATCATTTCTAAAATCTACTCTATTTCTTTTAGCAATTGCTAGCTTTAGAAACATTCCAGAAATGTTATTAGCCTTTAATATGAAAAGTCTTTTCATTGTAGTCTTAAATATATATGTATTGTGAAATAAATCCAGGGGATTTCCATCTGATGAACATTGTGATCACATCATTTTAAAAAAAGGGTGCAAATAATGTAATTTGTGTTCTTTGTGGCATCGTGATGTAGATGAAGTTGTCATGACATGTTCTAGACATTAATATTTAAGTTTTCTTAAATATGACTGAGGCTTCCTTCTGAGTGGATATATAACGTATAGTAATCGCAGCTAGATTAAGGTTAGTTAATTGAGGAACCGGCTGCATATTTGAATATATTCCCTGGGTTAGACCCAGAAAACTCTTGGTAAAAGCAAAACATTGTTTTGTGGTTCTAGAAACCTCAGAGCATACAAAGAGGGTATCTACCACCTATTTACACTTGAAATGATGCTGTTTTATAAGATATTTAAGCAATGGGCAGTTATGAAGTACTGGAATAAGTTGAATTCATAAAATCTTCTTTGGATCGAAGATTACTCTCTATGTAGTGCACTTATGATAGTTACACCATTCCCCATTTTAACAGTCCATCAAACTTTTTTTTTCTGCAAATCTTTTTTTGTTTTTCTTTGCTGTACTATTTTTAATGGAAAATCTCAAGCTATGTATGGAGCAATTCCAGTTTCTGAACTGGATAGTAATTAATTGAGAAAATGCCCAGATCTCCATTGCTTTCTGTTCAGAATTTCCTCCTCCTCCATTTTCTCCTATAGTTTCTTTTATTTAAAAAGAGGAGAAAACAGATGAAAAGAAATGAGACAAAGAGATAATAAAATTAACAATAGGAAACAAAATATATTTCATTATTTTTAACAATAAGAATAAGGATTTTAGAGACAGTTCCTGAGTGCCATAGTTTTCACTACTGTACTTTGTTATTTGAAGAAACTATTGAAAAAGGAATATTTCCCCCTTGTTGTATTATGACTGATATACAATATTTATAAACATTTATGTCTTTTCCAATATTGTGCTAGGTTTATCCCCATGGGCCATGAACATATATCATAGTAAATTGAAGGATATGCAGTAATGGCAAAATTAACAACATATAGTCATAATAAAAAATATGTATTTCAAGCCCTTTTTGGACAGAAAATGAGAACATGCTATGGAGGCTAAATATGTAAAACCCTTCTCTGCAATCTGACAGTTGTACAGAAAGTGCCTTCTCTGAATTAGTCATCTTGCCTACAAATCATTTGTGTTTTGATGCTGTGATGCTGAGTGGGAGCAAGTCTGCCTTATGTATGATAGGTTTTGCAGAGGTAAATCATATATAGGAGTATGGTTGTCTCCACAGGTTTGTCAGTCTGGAAACTCTGGAAATCCAAGCCAGCATCCAAATCTTACCCAATGGGCAAAGGATAATGAATATGCAATGGGGCAGATGTCCAACCTCTCTATACATGTTGGCTTAAATCATAGAAATTATAGTGGAACTATTGGCAAGGTTTCAGCTTGGGAGCCAGTTTGGTTTAGTAGTTAAGGCACAAGGCTTGAAAATGGGGGACTGTGGGTTCAAGTCCTGCCTTAGCCATGAAAATCAGGTGGATGATTTTGGGCCAGTTACTTTTTCTTAGCCCAATCTACCACACAAGGTGGTTGTTGTGGGAAAAATAGGAGGAGAAAGATGTGTTGAATCTGTTTGCCACCTTGAGTTATTTGTAAAAATAATAAAGGCGGGATATAATTATTTATTTAGCATATGACATATACATGAACCTCAGTATATATTAACATTTAGCCTGGATTAAAAAAAACAATAAAATATAAAAAAGATGTTGTATTGAAATACCAATGTCTAGGCCATCTACCCAGTGAAGCACATCATCATTTATGAAGAAAAAAATCAGAAACTGGGCCAGAATATAAATAAATAAATGCCAGTATGACTCTCCTTTTATCTTAATATTATTTGTCTTCTGAGGACACTGAGATAGACTTGAACCTTAAAATTTAAGTGAGTCTTAGACTTCATCCCCACTGTGACATGCCATTGTCAAGGTGGAAGGAAGGTATGTTACTTGGAAAAATGTTCCCCACCCACTCTAGCATTCCTCTTACTGTGCATCTGAAATGAGGCCAACAACATTTTTGTGGGTTGTGGTAGAGAAACATCTGGCTACATCAGAGGAATTGTATCTTGTAGTGCTGCAGTTGCTTCTGCTCACATGCTGTGACCAATCTCAGCACACCACCACAAGTTTGCCTTTTGTTAAAAGATTACAGATCATACCTATTCTGATGGCCATTTTGCAAACAAATACTTGTTTGCAAAGAGTGGGAATCCTCCCACTCCCTTTCTGTTGTATGCAACCTCTCACCATTATAAGAACTACCTTCACATGCCTTCAGTATTCTGAATGTAGCCAATGGACAACCAAGATTGAAAAACCCACTTCTTGTAAATCTTATCATAAATATCATATATACCACCACCTTCATCCAGCCACTGCTTGGCAGGGACAGGAAAGCTGCCACCACTGCTGCCAGCACCAAGGAGGTAGCAGAGGAAGAGGAGGAAGAGGTGGAGGGGCGAGAAGAGGAGGAGGTTGCTGCCATCACCACTGCTGCCCCAGAGGATGCAGAGGGTGCTGGGCAGGACAAAGGAATCCCACCCAGAGAGGTTCCTCTCATGGAGCCTGTGCTGCCCCCACCACCCACCCACCGACCAGCCCGTACCTGCTGCTGCCACTGACTGCACTGTCCCAGCTGCTCTCAGCACAGCATGGAGGAGGGAGAGTTTGAGTACCTAGATCTCTTCCTCCAGTAGTTTTACAAGTAGGTCTTGGCATCTCTTTTGTAGCCTAATGACCTTCAAGATGGCACCACAGAGGGCAGCCTTGGTGAAGCAGGTTCTCGCTCTTAGTTGTAATTCCACAGTTCTCTCTGCAGTTCTTTGCGGACTACGTATTCCAGAAAAAAACTTCTGGACATTGGAAGACACACTTCACTGTTGAATATTTATTGTCATATTATTATTTTATTTACTGATATCTTGCAAGTATGCTGAGAACTGCTGTACTGGAGTCAAATTCCTTGCATGTCAAACCGTGCTTGGTCAATAAAGTATCTGAATCTGAATCAGAATATCTTTTCCTGTGCTACAGTTTCAAGCACTAAAACAACAACTGATACTACATTGTAATGTATGCCATATGTTCCTATCCTGGGTGTTCCCCAGATGGGGGAATGGTCCAGAATGCTTTCCAATGACTAAATGGCTAGACAATTTTGGGAGGTTCCATAAATCTGGAGAACGGGAAATCCTACTGTGTGCCTTATATGTGCTCTTGGCTCTGTCCTTACAGTAAGCTGGTCTTATTTGCCTCCATCAGAATTTTGGCTCAGTCATGTGGCTTTGCAACTGCATGGAGGCCAATTTTGGGTTGGAATCTTCTCATGGGCTGATGCCTTTTCACCTTCAAGTGCCAAGTGAATCGAGAAGCTGATCCTTAAGACAAAAAAGCAGGAAAGTGTCTCAACTTCCCTTTTTCAAGAGTTTGCTTTATAGACAAAGTTTCAAGAAGATTAGATGAGCTAAGGGGCACACCACTGGCACCTATCTAGGCCCTGCAAGGAGATCCTATATAATATATGGGGTAACTCTGCCACCCTGTGACTTTTGGTTCCGACGATTGCTCTGAATCTTGCTCTCTTCTCATCATGAGCTTCACCTAAAATATTACAAAGTGTTAATGTTTTCATTTAATTTTCTTGAACAACATTAGTGGTGATTAAACTGAGCAAGGTAATGTTTGGTTAACAGTTTGAGCTGCTACTCCAGTGCTGAGATCCTTCACAAGCTCAGCTACTCTGCTTGTTAATTAAGTTTAAAAACTGCAAAAGATCTGCAAACTGTAAAAACAGGGTAACATGATTTGAAAACTCCATTTTAAACATGCTTTAACAACAGAGTTGAGTCTTCATGTTAGATTCCCTGACATTTATGAGATTGATTTTCCATATGGATGAAATGCCAAGGGACTGTTGCAAAGGGGGAGTGAGGGAGAGTGGAAACAGTCTCTTTCTCTCAAGGAAAGGAAATGAGTTTATTTCTGACAGTAATTTACAATCTGCCGCTCTAATATATTAATCAAAAAGATAATCAATACAAGTAGTACTCAACTTACAACAATTGGGACCAATAGTTCTGTTGCTAAGCAAGACAGTTGCTATGTGAGTCATGCCTGATTTTACAACCTTTTTTGCCTGATGGAGGCAAATAAGACCAGCTTACTGTAAGGACAGAGCCAAGGTTTTTAAGCAAATCATTGCAATTGTTAAGTGAATTAATCCAGCTTCTCTCATTGGCTTTGTCAGAAGCTGGCTGGAAGGTCACAAATGGCAATCATATAACTCCAGGATTGTACAACCATCGCTAATACATGTTGCTTGTCAAGTGCCCAAATTTTCATGTTTCCAAAGGGATGCTGCAACAGTCATAAGTGCAAGGACCTGTCATAAGTCACTTTTTTCACTACTGTGAGTACTTCAAACACTTGCTCAACTAATTGTTGTAAATTGAGGACTACCTGTGTGAGTTTATTTTTAAAACAGGCATAACAGTCATCCAGCTATCATATGTATAGACAGGAAGATTGGGATGACCCTAGATTTAACCTCTCACCCACCCATATAATTCTCTGACTGAATTTGGATTAGTTGTCACCTCTCATTCTTCTCCATTTCAAAGGTTATTACAAGGACACAATGTTGGGAGGATAAAACCAACGACACTAGCTTCTGAAAGAGATGTAGGATATGAATGTAAAAAGATATTGTAAGGTCTAAACTCATACAAAGAAAAAAGGGCTTTATCCCTTTTTTAACTTTAATGACTTCTATGATGTTACAGATTCAGATCAGTGGTATTATGTCTTGATATATCTTCCTCCTGGGCATTTTCTGTAATGGTATCATACGAATAAAATTGCAATCTTATGGCCTCTTATCTGGGAATAAATGATGACATTTATTTTTGATACACGTTTATAGGCTTCTGTTGGAAAAGTAAGTTCTTTTCTGCTTTCAGTAATCTGAACATGGAAGATAAAGAGAATATTTGCTCTTGACGATCAGTTGCACTGTTCCAGATAATTATGGAAAGAGCAGATTTTTGGAATAAAACCTCATGTTTTTCCAAGCTTGAATTTGCTTGCAAAAAAAGGGGGGGTGTATGGTATGGTAAGTAGAATATTTTAGCATTCAGAATTTTGGGTACTGTGTAATGTAGGATTTTGGAATGTGTCTATTTCTAGCCCTTGCCACTTTTGCATATGTTACTCATAATTCCTTCCATGCTGCCTCTGAATTGATCTATAATTTTTTAAAAAATACACTTAAATTTGTATTTAAGAACTACTTAAAGCATTTTTCTGTACACATATTAAATTGTTTCATTTTTAACGTATCTTAAAAACACTTCAATATAATTTTGAAGCTAAGAATTGCACTTAAATATTTGGGAAGTATGAAATCTATTGAACAACATCTGATTTGCAGATTTTCTTGGGAGAGAGAGATCTGAGGGCAATTTACAAGTAGCCCCAGAAAGAGTGAAGCATATTTCACTCTGAATGAAGCTTCTGGCCAAAGTTGAAAAGACATTCAGATGTGGATGTGGCTGGTGGTGAAAGGAAAGTCTGATGCTGTAAAGAACAATATTGCATAGGAACCTGGAATGTAAAATCTATGAATCAAGGTAAGATGGATGTGGTCAAACATGAGATGGGAAGATTGAATGTCGACATCTTGGGAATCAGTAAACTAAAACAGACAGGAATGGGAGAATTTAATTCAGATGACCACTACATCTACTACTGTAGGCAAGAATCCCTTAGAAGAAATGGAGTAGCCATCATAGTCAATAAAAGATTGGGAAAAGCAGTACTGGGATACAATCTCCAAACAACAGAATGATATCAGTTTGAATCCAAGGCAAACCTTTCAACATCACAGTAATCCAAGTCTATGGATGAAGAAGTGGCTGAAGTTGCCCAGTTCTATGAAACTTCTAGAACTAACACCAACAAAAAAGATGTCCTTTTCATTATAAGGGATTGGAATGCTACAGTAGGAAGGCAAAAATAATGCGAGTAACAGGCAAGTTTGGCCTTGGAGTACAAAATGAAACAGGGCAAAGGCTAAGAGAGTTTTGCCAACAGAACAGGCTGGTCATAACAAACATTCTTTTCCAACAGTCCAATCTACACATAGATGTCACCAGATGTCAATACCAAAATCAGATTGATTATATTCTTTGCAGCCAAAGATGGAGAAGCTTTATACAGTCA
>JANHZU010004691.1:96979-108419 GCA_032468055.1 Acrochordus granulatus
AAATGATTTTTGGGAACCAAGCCATATGACACTTGGAGATAATCAAATTAATGTCCTGGTTGGCATTCACTCAGAACGTGGTTATCATGTGCTGTACAATTGGTTTGGGGTGTGTGTCTGCTTTCAGGGCACCACTGTCTGTGCTTCTTTCTCTAAAGCTCTTTGTGGACATTTGGCTGTGTTTTGTGGACATTTATTGCGTTTAAGTATGTGAGGAGAGGCACAAATTGCTCTACTTTGATATTACAAAGTTATTTTTCCATGTGGTGTCCTTAACAAGGACACTCTTTAACAATCTATCTGTCTCTGTCAAGTTTTGACTTGAAAGCCAAAACTATTCAGGCATGAAACTCCCTGTTAAATACTTCATTTTTGGAACTCACAGGCAACCAGAAAAGATAATAGTCTTTCCTAATCTGGTACCCTCTGGATATGTTGGACTTCAACAATCCTTATGCCAAGTCAGCATGCTACAGATTATACTGGAGAAGATGAGAATCAGTTTGGTCTAGTGGTAAAGGCAACAGGGTAGAAACCAGAATGTCATGAGTTCTAGTTCTACTTTTGCCATGAAAGCCAGCTAAGTGATCTTGGACCAGTCATTCTCTCCCAGCCCAACTTACTTCACAGGGTTGTTGTTGTGGGGGATGGAGGAAGAAGGTGTGTTAAATATGTCACCACCTTGAATTATTTGTAAAAATAATAAAGGCAGGATATAAATAAAAAATAAATATAAATAAATAAGGATGGGAGAAGTAGAGGTCCATCATGAATGGATGTTATTTGTAGTTTGTAAACTACCCAGAGGCACTCAGGTGAGATCGGTGATGTAAAAAATTGATAGATGGACAGACAGACAGACAGACAAATTATATTAGATTGGATACAACTGTTAGATAAGCTGCCAAGAGGCTCTATTGCATTTGGGGAGAAAACCATCTACAGTTCTTATCTCTGCAGAGGACAGGTAATTAACACAGCCTGCCTTTAGCAATATCTCTTGAAGATGTGATGGCTAAGAGTTGCTATAATCCCCAGCCAATATGACCATTGGTGATGTTGGTTATACGGTTAGGATTTCTCAGCAAAGACAGCTCAAAGGTATTGGTGTGACCCTGTAAAGTTTCTGAATTTGCTTGAGTTCTGACAGCTGGTGCTCCTGGTTTTGTGCATATCTTGATTCCTGGCTCGCCTCTGTACAATCCTCCTGAGCACTTACCTCTTTCCAATTATCTCACCCAGAATAGTAAAAAAAATTACAGCTAGTCATAAAATCCTCATCCTTATATTCAAAGATCCAAGGTGCCACTGACTACATTGGTTATTTATGTACTTCAGGTGATAAAAATATGCTTCTTTTGAACCAAACTATTCAGTACAGGGCATAGAGGACCTCAAAAATGTACTCCAACAGGATGTCCACAGTGTCTTTTTTACAAATCCCCACCACCACTGTCTTCAAAATGCTATCTATCTATTTTCATTTTTGCAACAGCCATGACAGCTATGTCATTTCACCAGTGCCACAAAATACTTTCTTTTTGTTGTCAGTCAACATATAACAGTCACAAAACCTTGACAGCTGTGATAGATGGCAACAAACAAAGAAGAGGGAAAAGATTCTGAAGCTGTGTCTAAAATAATAATTTTCTATTTTTATTATTATGTGCAGAACCTTTGTTAGAAAATGGCCTATGTGTTGTATGTTAGACATATACCACTGGGGAATTGTATGTATTATAAGAAAAAATGTTACAGATAAGCAGGCTGTTTCAGCTCACATTGACATTTCAGCTTTGCTGATTGCTTTAAGATTCACTGGTTTCAACAGGAAACATTTTAAGGGGATTGATAAAAAAAGGCAAGAACTCTGTGATAATTGGAATGACAACCTGTGTGTTGCACCTGTGCATTATTTTTTTACTTCCAAGTTGAGGAAGCAAAATGTATAATGAACTTCTCACTGTTCCATTGAAACAATTCAGACTTGCAGTCCTTAACTCTGGCTGAATCATGTCCTGTGTCTTTTGCATGTTTCAAATTGAATGTGTATGTTGATTGTTGCACCATAAAAGACTTACAGAGGTTGCATTAATCTTTTTGGGTGGTAGGGTGGGGGGAAGACTACTGATAGAAGGCCACTCAACCACCTTTACACTTACAGGATCTGAAGCTCAAATGTCAAGAGAAAGGGGGAGTCAAGAGGGAAGAGAATAAAAAAATGGAACCATAGCATCTCAAAAATAAAACAAGACAAAATTTGATTATAATTCTCTCCAAAATTTTTATAGTTAGAGGAAAAGAGTAATATCTAAACTGCAGATATCTGTTCCTTTAACATACTAGGAACAGGTAAAAAAACTTGTTCAGAGTAACGTTGTAATTCTTTTCCTCTTGTGTTGAATCATAGTTCTCTTACATATTTGCATACTCCAATTTATATACAGTATTTTTGATGTATCCTTCGGTTAGCAGGTTAGAAAATGCAGTGTTATATCTGTATGATATGTCGGTAAGTAACAAAAATGAATACAAAATATATTAGGAGATCTGCACTTATTTTTTTCCATTGTTTTGTAAGGAAAAAAAGCCCAATTGAGAAATGGAATGAAACTAGATATAATCCACCAACATTTATCACTTTGTATGTAATTAAGAATTCTTGCTCTTCATTAAATAAAAGCTCCTTTTTATTTTATTGTTCTTTCTACAAACTTTGAGGTTTCTTAAAGCCTGCTGATACCTCCTCCTTATTCAGGAATGCTGACATTGTGGTTGTATTGGTTTATCATTTGTGGTTGACAGAACAGCAGAGCCAGGGGTTAAGAGGGGATCAACTTGGAGTCACTATGCATGCACAGATGTTAAATGTCTAACCTCTCATGAAGACTGTTAGCCTTATCTGGGGAGTGCAGGTGCTTGGCAGGCAGTTGGAGAAATTCTTGTGACCTTGTAGCTTCAATAAACTGTTGATTAGAACTACACCAACTGAACATGATCCTTCAAGCCTTACAGAAGTCCTTGTAATGATTTATGACAAGGGAAGCTGGATAAACAGGAACATTGTTGTGGTGTATGGTGCTCCTGTTCAGGATACTCTGTTTCATTGCATATCATCTCATTTTCATTCCTTCACATTCTGTGGTCATGGATTCTTCTGTGAAGTTCTCATTTGTGGGTATGGGTGTTAAATATTCTCTGAGATCCAGTTTGGTTAAAGGCACAAAGCTAGAAACCAAGAGTCCATAGATTCTAGTTCCTCCTTAGGCACAAATCCAGCTGGGTGACCTTGGGACAGTCACTCACTTTCAGCTGCAGGAAGCCGGCAATGGCAAACATGCATGCATATATGCATACATATTTCTAAAAAATCTTACAATTCTTCCAAGAAAGATTATTGATACTTCTTTCCTGGAATGCCTCACAAGACTTATGAGTGCCTCATAAGTCCAGGCCAATGTTATGATATAGACCTCAAAAAGCCTTAATTAAAAATAGAAAAGATGATGTTGATAATAATCACTGCAGTTGGCATTTTATGAGCTGTTCAATAGGTTAATGCAACAACTTGAAACTGTACAGTCAGTACTTACAAGCACAGAGACACATTTATATCAAAAGGGTGCCAGCCTGCTTGGCAGCAATTATATCAGAAATAACAAATTACACTATTTTTTATTGAACTTAATGTTTCCTCCTCTTAGATCAATGTTGAAAGAAAAGCTATTACCTTATTCTAATAGTCATATTTTGATTAATTTCTGCTTAGTTCCACAAACTCTAATTCGGACCTTTGATGTGGCTTCTTAATACATTGATTCACTTTTTAATTTATCCAGAGACAAACTAAAGAACTGAAGCAAGCTATGGAAGGTCAATTTCTTTGGCATTTACCCTAAGCCATGCCTGGACAAACCAAGAAAAGAATAGAAATACTTTTTGTTCTGTAAATTTCATGGTATGCTATAAGGAGACATAGATATCTTTCAGGGAAGGTCAGCTCTTTTCTATGAGTCTTCTTATGAGTAGCTCATTTAGGCTAGAAAGGGAATCACTGTCCAGTGCTGTATCTTCCAGTAAGAACGATGCTATATTGATTGGAAATATTCTCCAGGATTATAAGATTTAGAGCAAGTCTGCACAGCATTTTTCAGGACCCACTTCCAGATTCACTTGTGTATCTCAGCCAAAACTGATGGAAGTGGAAAGACAGTGCAACTGCCTTGCGGTCAACAATCAGAGTATTTGGTCTTATCTCAGTATGGAGTCCTCCACTATCATGACTTCTCCTTGCTGTTTCCAATGCTGTTTTGAAGTATCTTTTGGTGAGGATTGGACTCAATAAGGCAGTTAGTACTGTATATGAATGTCCCAAGTAGCTAAATAATTGTCTACTTACTTACTCCCAAACTTAGCCCAAGGATGAGAACAGCATTATTCTTGATAAACTTGTTGAGTGGCTCTCTGTTAGAAGAGTGTGAGTTATGGACAACTTGGAGATGTCTAAAGGCATCATCTCTTCCAAAGCTAAATCTAGCATACTAATCATTCACACACATTGATGCAATGAGGTTGGAGAGAGCCATAGTTTTGGAAAGCCAAAGTTACAGTCCTTGCATTTTTCCCCAATCTGTCCTTTTCATACAGTCCTTTTCTACACAGTTACAACAGCATTCTTACATTGGGACTTTGTAATTTAGGGTGAAGTCATGAGAAAGAAGAATAATTATGATGTCTGGAACAGAAGGAACTTTGTGTAGAATGTTGGTTTTGAGAAAGAATGAAGCAGAAGTGAAGGAGATGCTGAAATCAACATCTGGAAGAGTGCTCTCTCCTTTTTTTCCTCTAAAAAGTTTTTAGATTCTCTAGATGTGAAGATACCTGAAAGCCTGCTGAGACATCAGAACTCAAGATTTCAAGCTGCAGAAATTATGTGACTTAAGAGATTTATTGATGAAATCTGCATGTGAGAAAATGTCCATGAGAAAATATCACAGCAGTCCGTAATGGTGCCATTTCTCTGTTAAGAAGTTTCTCCATCCATCCTTAGCTTGCTGAACTTAAAAACTATGGTTTGTTCAGCTCTTCTGTTTATTGATTTTATACTACATTCTGGACTTGATACTGGGAATCAGCTACAATATTTAACTCGGGACAGGAAGCTAGATCACAGACAAACATTAGGTTTGTATTGAATGACAAAAGCAAAATAATCTCAGTTTTTAATATTTTTTTAAAAAAAAGACTTAATTTTAGTCCAGATACTTTTATTTAATAATGTACAATCACAGCCACATTTTTTTTTCTTGGGAAACTAGTTGTAAATTCAATATTGTACTGGTCCAACTGCATAGTTTTTGTTTTGTTTTGTTTATTTATAATTGCAGAGAGGAAAGAGAATGATGGGAAAAAATTTGCTCTCCCTTAGAGCCAAGGCAATGTATTTACTTCAGGTTTTATTAAATGTGTTATAAATTTTCCCAGCAATTTACTTATAGCTCAAGAGGCTTAATTTGCATGTGTTGCCTTTTACAATATGTTTTTGGTAATGTTGCAGATGCTTCTTCCTTAGCTTCAGTAAACAACAGGCAGTTGGCCAGGTTTTGACTGAACATTTGCCAATTCATGGAAATATTAGTTAACACTTTAATATCCAGACTCTGACATTTTCATTGTTCTACCCAAAACCATATGAAAAAGCTGCAGGCCTCAAAAGCACAATAGAAGACTGATTTGAAAGAAACTCATATATTTGGCTACATCAGTTTAAAATTAATTGGAGAGCAGGTGAATCGATGGTATTGCCAAACTGTATCTTATGATTTGGTTGAATCACAATTTTCATCATGGACAAAAGAGTTCCAATTTCTAGCCTGTATGGTGTGAGAAATGCCAGGTGGAATTTTATAAGGCACCAGAGTGAACTGACTGAAATTTCCAGGGCAATTAAGAAAGGTCAAACATCCTTTGCTCCTTTCCAAGATTATTAAAAAACAAAAATCTGTAAAACATAAATTAAGCAAACAACATGCAAAGTCGCTTAATACTCAAACACAACAGACATTGGAAATCTCAAAAGTTTTGGACCAGGTTGCATAATGGTGTTGGTTTGCAAATTTTGTTTCTAAATATTGGAAATGTTAGCCTATTTCAAGTGTTTCTCAACTTTGGAAATCTTAAGCTGTGTGGACTTCAGTCTCCAGAATTCTCCAGCCACCATGCTGCCTGGATAATTCGGAGAGTTGAAGTCTACATAGCTTAAAGTTGCCTGGATTGAGAAATACTGACCTATCTGGTCTAAACAATTAGTAGTACATTCAAATAATAACTTAAACATAGAAACAAATACAGGATTAAGCTTGAATATCTCTTTCTCTGTCTTCGTGATTGAAATATGAGTCTTCTGTCAACATCTGAATTTAAATTTTAAACAGAAGTCATTTCAGGAAGGTCAGCCTGTCATTTTATTCCCATTGTTCTACTGAAGAACTTCCTTAATATTTCAATATGATCTTCAAGGAACTTTTAGCCTATGGTAAATAAAGTTACTCAGATGTATTCAGAGTTGGCCTTCAACTGGCGAAGTTGAGATTGGAAGTTGGAAGCACAATTGTGTGATTAGCTGAGATGAATTTGAGCTGAAACTCCTGAGGTGGTAGATAGGATCTCCAGGGCTTCTAAGGCAGCTACGTGATTATTAAACCCATGCCCCTCCTGACAGCAGGCTGGGAGTTGAATTTAGGTGCCTACCTGTAATCGTATCTGCTTCATTGAGGGAGAAGTTAGTTCTCTGTATTGAAAGTGGTGGTGTGCACCCTTCTCAGGAAGCCATGAGTGGACCCAACAGTTCTGAACATTTGTTGTCTAATTTCCAACCTTCCCATGTTTGGATGCATGTTCCCATGCAGATTAAGCTGACAAGTCATGTCCAGTTTGGGATCACTCCAAAAATCTTCATTTCTAATTGCCAGAATTTTCAGTTGGATTCTCAAAATCTTTATTTAGTGATATTTGCCAGCAGAAAAAAGTCCTTCCGTTCCAATATATGACAATACTCTTGCCAAACAGACAGACTGGAACAGTATGAGATAAAGATATAGAACCAGTTGTGCCTAAAGATGAGAACTGGTGTACAGGTTTTAACCCTCCAAATCTGGATTGCAAATTCACTTGCAGTGGTCTTTAGCAAGTCAGTCTATTTCAGAAGGCGCAATATTTATTTAGTTTACAGGGTAAACTAAACAGTTGCTTCAAGGTATTACTCGATTCTTTTGGAAATGGATGCTGTACAAATAAATGCAACTTAGTGGGTGAATTATTAATGGTAATGGACATGTAACTGTGCCTTCAATGGAAGAGTGCTGCTTGCATTGCAAAGAGGCAGTGGAACATTGATTTAAAACTAAGCCTTGTGACAAAATTCAGGGCCAGGTTTTACTGTTCCCCAGTCACTAAAAACATCTGTGGCTGATGTGACAAAGCAGAACAAAGGAATAGCATGAACATGTCCTTATGAACTGAGAAGTTTTTGTTATTTTCATATTCAGCACATTACTCCATTTAAAGTCTTCTGTTTCTCTCTCCAGTACATTGCATTTTTGCATTTTGTTACTGCCTCCTGCAAAGTTTCAAAACGCGAGCTAGCCGAGTGCTGAAATTAAATAAAATGAAGATGATAAACCAGCCAGTCATTTTTCATATCCAGTCTGAGTCTCAGCTTCCTTGAGCTCATTTCATCAACTTGTCACTGCTACAAGGTTCTCCATTTGTGAGAAGGATCTGCCTTGCATACCTTGAAGATCTAAATAAGAAATATTGGAGGTAACGTAGAAGGAAAACAATTCTGTATAATTTTAATTTTTTTCCTCCATGCAGAAAGGAATGCAATACTCCAAGAGTTAGTTCAGCCTTTGGTTTTGGATATGGTGGTGGAAAGCAAAGTATGGCAGGGCACTCTGGCTGACTTTTCATCCTTTTGTGGTTCTTACTGCTTATCCTGATTCAGTAATGAATTAATATAGATGAATTGTTAATGGATGTCCTCTGTTGCCCTCAGATTACAACCTGGCTGGAATCCCACATAGGAAGTGAATAATTGAACATAATTCAGAGTGGATATCCCCCAAATAAACCCTCTGTTGCCCTTTCTGATAAAGATGTGGAGTTGAAGAGAGAGGGAAGAAACAGCAAAGTCAAAGTCATTTTCTTCAGAGAAAATGTTTGTGTCACTTGGAAATTACCAAAATATTCAATGTCGATAAGTTCTTCTAAATCCACAATAGGTCTGAGCCAAGCTTGGAAAAAATACTTTTCTTCATAAAGGAGGAACATCTGTTTGAATATCCTCGGGAAAGCTCATCAGCAGAGACCCTACCTTGAGTCAAAATCCCAGACCAAAAGTCCGACTTCTACTCTCTGGAAAATCTCCCAAAATTTGGGTAACCATTGTTACAGGGTTTTTTATAATCAATTGATATGATAAAATATAATATTTTAAACATATTTTGGAGTCTTGTGGCAGCTTTTTTCCAATTCTATTGGGACAAAGAGCATTGGTATTTTCTATTTGGAAGGATCTGGGTCTTATCTACAAGGATTCTGCACAAATTAACACAGAAAGAGAAATAGATTCTTTTGTGCAGTGTTGACTTTGCTGTTTCTTTTTCCTTGGTACATTGGCAAGTATTAATCATTTAGACAATCTAGGCATAGAATTCCTATGTGGATTTGTAATTCAAAGTTTATAGTTTAGGTTATGTGTCAACCAGTTAATGAAATATTGAAGAAATATGCTTAAAAGAAACAGTAAGTTACAGTGATTAGTGAACCCCTCAATTGTGACTTGTAATTTTGGTTTATATGTAGCATTATGTGTACATTGGGTATTCAGTAACCATGGATAAATTAGGCATGGCTTATTGCTTAGTTCACAGGCATGGATTAAATCTAAGATATTATGTATTTTAAGGATTAAATCATTACCATCGTTTACAAATCACTTCAGGAAAATGAACAATGAATCTGTTTGTACCTCAAGGGATTTTTCTTTAGTATTGTTCTGGACCATAATATTTTCACACAAATTCCTCTTTAATGCACGACAGACTCTTAGTTCTTTTATCGTACCAGACCAACATGCCTCACCTCTAAGAAACCATTCCAGTGATGAGATGTTAGTTTATTCTTGAGAAACAGAGACTTGGAAGTCATCTAGGAAAAATGAAAGTTGTATGAAGGAAGCAATGGATCCCTCTCAGCAATAGTTAGTTATGCTATTTATTTTTTTATTATTGTTCTATGCTGCCCAAAGTCACTTCTGGCGAGGTGACAGCAGTATAAATTTGATAAATAAATAAATGCTAAGGCAGAGATGGACACAAGGGGCATACTCATAGATGTTTGGTAATTTACAAGAAGCGGCAAGGGGTTCTGATTCCCAATGCTATGACAGAAGCAACAAGGAAAGTTTTTCTATTCTTTAATGATGCTTCTCAAAGGGAAACAAAGAAGTGTGTGTGAAAGAACTATAAACTCAGTTTGTACAAAGTTTATGGGCTGACTAGGTTCTGAAAAGCACATTTTACACCATCTCTAGAACTGATCCAGATCAGTATTTTTTTGTTTTCTCTTATGTATGTATGCATTTATTCAATATTCATTTATTTATTCAATCAACAAATCTAGGAAGCCTGAAGTCAGCCCACCCTTCTCTAGGGTTGTCCTGGGGATCTCCTGGTCTGGGGCTATCACCTCAGGGAAGCCAGTTCTCAGAACCTTTTTCAAGCACAAGAGACAACAGAGATGCAAACTCTCTTGGTCAGATGAAACCCTTGGAATCATCAGGGCTGGCATTCAGCAGCAGCATATTAAAAACAGCAGCATTGCTGTATTGGCTGATCCCATGGGAAGGAAATGGCGGCCAAACCGTTTTTGTATTGTTACCGAGAGATTGACACAGACCTGACTTTGAAATCCTAAGAAGTTGACCTTCTCTTGAGGGACAGAGGAAGGGAGAAATGTTCTCATTAGGTCTGCTTGGCTTGAATCTTGAGTGCTTTACCCAGTTATAAAAACAGAAAGCAGAGATTTGAAGGTGGAAAGACATACCTCTTAAGCCAATTGGTGTAAAGAAAGGTAAACTTGCCCCTTTTTGCTGATTTTCTTCCAATAATGAAGTTGGTTCTTCATTGTCGGCCTTGCTTTCTACATTCTGCTTTTTTCACTTTCTATATTGAATACTGAAGATACATACATCTTGGTTATTTGCCTTGCATCTTTTAAGTCATTGGCATGAGAACCCAGATCTAATTATTTAGCTGTATCATGAAATGTCTGTCATATGTTTCTCAGGTTAGCTTAAGGTAATCTCCGATTTCCATTGAGAATCACCATGGCCATCCACAATAGGTAGATTATGATAACTCTCCAGTGGTGTCATAATGTCATTCTCGGAGTTTTGATTGTTCCAGTCATAGTAATCTGGAACATTCTCTTGGTAAAGAAGGAAAAAATATATTAAATGTTAAATAGATTTAATATCTTGGACATTCTGTATTAAAAAGGAGTCAAATTGCATAATATTGAGTTAGCAAACAAGCATGAGTAAACTCCTGTATAAGGATTCACATTACTTTCTTGAAAGAACATTACAAAACAATAAATGTTATAAATCTAGACCTCTGATTAAAATCATAATATTTAATATATTGATTAAGGTTACCCATTTAAATATGGTTTACAAGAAAATAACATCAACCAAGCATAGTAAAAGATGCTGAAAAGAAGGATTAACATATAATAGGAAGTATAGTAAAATTTACAGAAAGTTAGGAGGATAGAAATTGGAGGAATGTTAAGGAGAAGAAAACAAACTAGCAGCTTCCTCCGAAACAACAACAACAACAACAAAAATTTAAAGGTCTTAAAAGAATATGAGCATGGTTCACATATCATACCAACAATGTGTATGGTGTCTTATGCAGTAATAACCTAAAATAAAATCCAATTGTTGCTCCTGAAGAACTTCAATCTAAATGTACCACAGAGAGATAGAAGGAAAAGGAGATGAAGGTAACCAGGATGAAAAAATGCTTTTAATATAATTGGCAAAAATAGCATAAAGGTAGTAGTTCTAGAGAAACATATTATTTATTTATTAATTTATTAAGATGAATTTGTTTTTGAAGCCAGCAAGCAAAGCACTGACTTAGTATGTGCACCAAAGAAATTGAAAGTTCTTAGAAGATGCTCATCCCATTTCTCTTCTAGCCTTCTCTTTTCCCATTCTCTCTGCCCTGGTCTCCTTGTGCTCTTTTTCTTTTGACTGATAATGCAATGCTCTGGTGAATGACCAAGGTCTAAAGCATTCATTTAAGATTGCCATGTAGAAGAAATGTAGGATACTTTCATTAATTGGATTAGGGTTATATGTGTTTCATTT